>JASAND010019546.1:0-14863 GCA_030248195.1 Trissonchulus latispiculum | reverse complement strand
ATATTCAATGAGTATTCAACTTCTTAAATTTCTTATTACTGACTGACACTGATAGCTCTGTATGCGACAGAAGTTAAGACGAAGTGTGAAATCCCGCGAATATGGGTTGTTCGGCGAAGCTTTGCCCATATTAATTCGCTCACAACCTAGTCCTCTTCTATTTTTGAACCTAGCCCCCATATTAAGCATTTTAAAGACTAGTCCTCTTTTGATTTTACAACCTCACCATCACCCATATTACTTTTTTATGCTCCAGAGGAGCATTTTTATTTCTTGTCCTTCTGTCATTTTACAAGATCCCTTTCCAGCAATGCAGTAATGAATACAAGGAGCTTGAACAGTAACTTGAACGGTAGAGCAGAAAACTGATTATATATAAAGTACCACTGAATTCTCACCTCCGCCCCAAGCTTCGGCCGCTGCAACCTCTGTTTGTGGGTGGTATAAGGATAAAACTTTTTCGCCTCTCCAAACACCACTGGTCTATAGGCCCCATGGACCGTAGTGACCACTGGTCACTTCCCTCCATTTCGGCAATATGCCCATTGAAACGAGCGCAGTCGATTTACTATTAATGCCACCGACCAAAACGCCGAAAAACGCTGTTTTAAGGGGTTTGACCACTGGTCAAGCAAGACCACTGGTAACTTCTTTCGGTTTCGGCAATATATGCTCATTGGAACGAGCGTAGTCAAATGCCCTCAACCAAAACGCCGAAAAACGCTGTTTTAGGCCGTTCGACCAGTAGTCAATAGGCCACATAGGCTGTAGTGACCAGCTGGCTTATCCCTTGGTAATTTTTTATGGGGGGGGCTTCATGGGGGGGCCCATCGATGGGGGGGCTCACCCAAAATGGGGGGGCATGTTTTAGAAATTTTTTTCGAATTTTTGTGGGTTTTTTGCGTACTAACTGCTAAAAATCGCTAAAAAATGACGAATTTTAGGTGTTTTTTAAGCTAAAATAGCGAAAATTTAGTCAAAAATCCGGCGAAGCCGGAAAATTTTTTGAAAATTTAGGGTAAAAATGGTAAAATTTGGCAATTTTTGGGGTTATGGGGGGGAGGTCGGGATTTATGGGGGGCTTTTCATGGGGGGCGGGGCTCCTCGAATGGGGTGGGGAGGTCGCCGAATGGGGGGCGACCCCCCCACCCCCCCACTAGGGATAAGCCAGACCAGTGGTCACTTCCGTCGGTTTCGGCGATATGCCCATTGAAACGAGCGTAGTCGATTTACTATATATGCCACCGACCAAAATGCCGAAAAACGCAGTTTTAGGCCGTTTGACCAGTGGTCAATAGACCCCACAGGCTGTAGTGACCAGTGGTCACTTCCGTCGGTGTCGGCGATATGCCCATTGAAACGAGCGTAGTCGATATAATATAAATGCCCCCAACCAAAACGCCGAAAAACGCAGTTTTAGGCCGTTTGACCAGTGGTCAATAGACCCCACAGGCTGTAGTGACCAGTGGTCACTTCCGTCGGTGTCGGCGATAAGCCCATTGAAACGAGCGTAGCCGATTTACTATAAATGCCCCCAACCAAAACGCCGAAAAACGCAGCTTTAGGCCGTTTGACCAGTGGTCAATAGACCCCACAGGCTGTAGTGACCAGTGGTCCTCCGTCGGTGTCGGCGATATGCCCATTGAAACGAGCGTAGTCGATAATACTATAAATGCCCCCAACCAAAACGCCGAAAAACGCAGTTTTAGGCGTTTGACCAGTGGTCAATAGACCCCACAGGCTGTAGTGACCAGTGGTCACTTCCGTCGGTGTCGGCGATATGCCCATTGAAACGAGCGTAGTCGATATACTATAAATGCCCCCAACCAAAACGCCGAAAAACGCAGTTTTAGGCCGTTTGACCAGTGGTCAATAGACCCCACAGGCTGTAGTGACCAGTGGTCACTTCCGTCGGTGTCGGCGATATGCCCATTGAAACGAGCGTAGTCGATATACTATAAATGCCCCCAACCAAAACGCCGAAAAACGCAGCTTTAGGCCGTCTGACCAGTGGTCAATAGGCACCATAGGCTGTAGTGACCAGTGGTCACTTCCGTCGGTTTCGGCGATATGCCCATTGAAACGAGCGTAGTCGATTTACTATATATGCCCACGACCAAAACGCCGAAAAACGCTGTTTAGAGTGAGTTTTCCCAACTTTGACCCTGGGCGAGGAACCACAGGAGCCATGCTGACCAGTGGTCACTTCGAGCGGTATCGGCAGTATGCTCATCGTTTTCAGCGACCCCGATTTACTATATATGGGTACCACCAAAAGGCCGAAAAACGCCGTTTTTGGCGACTTTTTGACTATTTCCAGTGAAAGTGGGACTTAGAAACTTCTTCGCCCAAACAGGCCAAAAAATGCAAAGTTTGGGCCCATCTCCTGAAAGCTAGGGAGCAAAATTAAAAAATCCCCCCTCGTTACTTTATGCACCCCTGCTGGTAATTTTCAAAAAAAGATACTAGACCTCTCCAGCTTCTACCCAGTTCTAGAAAAGTGTGACCAAAATTTGCGAAAAATAGCGAAAGTCCGACTTTGGGACCTTGGCACAGAGCCAAAATTGGCCAGGTGCCAAAATGACCAAAAAAAGGTAGCATGGGGGGATCCTGTCTACCAACATATAATAGTAGTATGGTGCCAAAATGCCCACATCGTTCCAACACTTCGCCGTAAAATGCATTTCCAATAAGCGTTATTCACCGAGAAAAAAAAACAAACGCACCGTAACTATCGCCTAGTGCAAAAATTCGAAGTTTCGAATTCGAACCAAAAGTATGGTGGTACTTGTAGTACTACTCGAGTTGTTTACGATGGTAACCTTTTTACCACTCCCGGACCTCTAATTAGCTGGCACCAGGCCAACACGGTCTCCAGGGGGCCGCGCAGACGCCTTTTTACCCATATTATGTAGGTATTATATGACCCTCGGCAGTAACAAGAAAACCACCAGCCACACACAAATGAAGACGTATGCTTGCCGTGTCTGTGTCTCTATTATTTACCGGTTGGTTGCACACGCACAGACAATAGATACGCACGTACCTGCATGTAGCACGCCCAGTTTAGGTAGGTGTCACTATAACAGAAGTTGTTCTATTCACTGACGACTATCTTTTACAGCAGTGTTCACTTCGTTTTGAAGAGGGGTCCTATCGAGCCCACTCACATCTAGCGACTCTAGCTCAACACAGGGCCAGGGAGGCATAGCCTATTCGAGAAGTCACGGCACACTGCCGCACCAGCACCTCGAATCTTGAAGTCATGAGATGTGGGGGTCCGACCCTAAAAAAGTCCCCCCGGAGGTGGTAACAGTTGGGCTGGCTAGAGCTACTCAGGGCGAGGAGGAGATCAGGCCCCTTGGGCTTTCAGTCACGACCTGCCGGCGTGTGGACATGCTCTGGCTGATCGCTAACCTAATCCCCAGCTATGGGCAAATAGCAACCTCCAGGACTGGCGCCCCTGGTTGTATCCCAGTCAGGAACTGTTCCATGAATAAGTATGCCAAGCGATCTTCAGACCAATGCTTGGGCGACCCCCGCCACTTGGGTCTCTCCCCAGCTAGGTTTTTATGAACTGAAAAATGGACAATAGTTTTGACGGCGCCAAAATAAAAATGACGAAAGAATGACCAAGCCAAAATGTGGAAGTAGCCCTCAAATTACGTATATCAAGAATGCAAAGTTTCTTTGCATGAATGAATGCAAATCAATTGCAATGCAAATGCAATGCAACTGCAATTTGTAATGCAAATGAATTGCAAGAATGCAAATCATATACAAAACGCATATATACCTGAAGTGTCTCATCTGCCTTATACAGAACGGTTAAAATTTTTGCACCTAGAAAGTTTAGAATACAGACGTTTGCTCTTTGATTTAAGAATGGGATATCAAATTGTTCATGGTATAGCCGACCTACCTTTCGAAAGATTTCTTGCTTACGTATGATCAAAACTTTACCCATCCTAGCAACGATCTCAAGTTAAGACCTCAAAGAGGCAACCTTGAAATTTTATCAAATTCTTAATTTTACAGACTCCCGAAAATTTGGAATTCACTACCCAACCACGTTGTCACTCAACCAAATTTCAAGAAATTTTGCATTCAGCTGGATCAGATTCAACTAAATGGTTTTTTGAAGGGGCGGGGGGTTAGGTGACCACATGTCCTCCCCTGTCCTAATTCTCTTAGCTGTTACTTTACTTTGCTGTGATTGTTTTGTAGCGTACAATGTCGTAAATATGTTTGGTGAGGAACGCCAGATCTTGTAAGTTGTTATTGTAACGTATTCTTGTCGTAGCATTGTAAAGCCGGCAACTTTGAGCATTAAACATCTTCTTCTTCTTCTTCTTTCTATTACGTTTTAAGTAATTTTTCAAAAAATTTCTCGGATTTTGGGGGCTGCCGCCCAAAAACCCCCGCTCTATATTGTCTTTGTGATTTATGTTAAGCTTCGACGATGCTTGAATAGTCAATCAGTATTGTATACAAAGCCATAGACTACGAGACATCATGCTACATCCTTCAATTGCATTTTTTGATGCAAGTTTCTAATACAATTTTCGCTGAATATTTTCTTTGAAAACATTCTCTTCAGATTATCTCGGCTAGAATAAAATGAGAGCTTATGAGAACGTACGTACCGGTCGGTATGTTTAACAACGTTTATTGTATAAATACTAAAAACCACTAGGGATGGATCTGGAGGGAGGGCAGCCCCGTCGTCGCGATTTGAAGGTAAGAAAAAGCAATCAGGAAAAACAGAAAAAGGCATGTCTAGAAAACTTCGCGCGCGCATAAGTACATTTCCAAGGTTGTTACTAGAGTTTTGGATAGAAAAAGCTTAAAATGTCGTGCGATTTGAGCTAAAATTTCTCATTTTCCCCCAAAAAGTGCAAATTCTTACAAATTTTCCGCAAAATGAAAAGAATTAAAGATTTCATCTTAAAAGCAAAAAATTCCTTCAACTTCCCAACAAGTTTTCGGGTTATTCTCGTCATTGTTAATGCTCAAAGTTGATGTTTACTTAGACACCTGATATTTGTATAAAATAAGTATATATGCGCGTAAGTTAGAATATATACAATAGAAGAAGAAGAAGAAGAAGTTTACTCAAGAATGAAAAAATAAGCAGAAAAGAAACAGAATGCGTAATACGTACAGAAACTAAATAACATATAGTAGTTAGTTACGTAGTATACCATAAACGACAAAAACGAAACAAACAAGCTAAATAAATTCGGGTCTTGAGACGGACGAGGAGGATCAATCGTGATCACCTAACCCTCGCCCCCTGAGAAAACTTGTTAAATCTAAATTGGCCAGATGATCATTAAATACACTGAGACTTTTTGCTTCGACTACGTTTTGCGGTAGAGTATTCCAAGCTCTTATAACCCTATGAAAGAACAAATTTTGCAAGAAAGTTCTGCCTGTATTAGGAGGCAGCATTAAGCGTAGACTGTGGCTCCGTGTAGGTGTTGGCGGTGCGAAACAAAATAAATCGTCAAAATTTAAATCCACCTTTTGTGGATAATCTTATATAATAAATTTAGATCAAAGAGAATTCTTCGATATTCTAACGACTGAACACCTAGATCGCGTAACCTCGACATGTAAGGCAAATTTCTTAAACATGGAATACGCTTTGTAAATTTTCTTTGAACATTTTCAATTAGGTCGATGTCCTTCAGTAAATAAGGTGACCAGATTTCCGTGCCACATTCGACGATGGGTCTAACGTAAGTAGTAAACATCTTTAAAAGAAACGATTTCGTTTTGGTTTTAAACGCTCGAAAAATGAGAGACTGTACAGCCACTGCCTTGCGATAAACTTTTGTACAGTGCTCACTAAACTTAAAGTTGCCACTAATACTAAAACCAAGATCATTATATATATACAATATATACACTAATATATACACACCAATATATACACAAGGAATAAAAATGCTCCTCCGGAGCATGAAAAAGTAATATGGGTGGTGGTGAGGTTGTAAAATCAAGAGAGGACTAGTCTTAAAAATGCTTAATATGGGGGCTAGGTTCAAAAAAAGAAGAGGACTAGGTTGTGGGCGAATTAATATGGGCACAGCTTTGCCGAGCAACCCATATTCGCGGACTGAAAAAGTTACAAGAAATAAAAATGCTCCTAAAGAGCAAAGAAAGGAATATGAGTCAACATGGAACATGTAAAATGCTAATATATGTCTGGTCCTGGTGAGGTTGGAAAGTGCAGAAGACAAGTTTGTACACGCACCAATATGAGTGCATGCCAAATAGACTCATATTGGCATGCCATAAGAAACAATGCATGCGTCCATTGCAGAATTCTAACGTATATGTTTCTACGCAGGAGACAAGACAAATAAGTAGGATTCTTGACGTCATATGGATATCCCAACCATGGTCAACATGGTCAACTTTTCCCCAAAGGAAACTGTTAGTCAACAATGCGCCGACGGATAACGGTCGGTTTCGCTGTCATGTATATAAACGACACTCCCCTAGGTTCGCAAAAATCGCGTCCAGTTCGCGAAACTTCAAAAACTTCGCGATGTCACGATGTGGAACGATTCTGCTGAGCCTAATAATGCCAATATGAGTCTATTTGGCATGCACTCATATTGGTGCGTGTACAAACTTGTCTTCTGCACTTTCCAACCTCACCAGACTCATATTAGCATTTTACATGCTTGTCTTATTCTTAATTTACAACCGACAATATTTAGCATTTTACATGTTCCATGTTGACTCATATTCCTTTCTTTGCTCTTTAGGAGCATTTTTATTTCTTGTTTATCCACTTTTTACATGTCGTTGACATAAAAGCGTTAAAGAATCATTAAGCATTATATACGTATGCATTAAATACTCTGACTCACGTGTGTGGTTCTGTGGCAAATTGGCTCAGTTCCACCCTGACACCCCTCACACCAGAACGCTCCACAGCAAGTTAGGGTAAGTGGTTCTATGATAAAAGTTTAGTTTAGTTCCCCCCACCCCTGCCCCAGCACAGCACTCTACAGCCACTTTGAGCATGCACTTTTATGAGAAAGTTGCTCAGCTCACTTGAAGCTTTCATTCGGTACCATATTTGTGACCACTTTTGAAAATTTTCATTTTCGACCCAAAATCGCCCAAGACCTCACCTCTACCCTAGCACAGCACTCTACAGCCACATTGAGCATGCACTTTTATGAGAAAAGTTGCTCAGCTAACTTGGGGCCTTCATTTGGTACCAAATTTGACCACTTTTGAAAATTTTCAATTTCCACCAAAATCGAATAAGACCCCACCCATACACAGCACAGCACTCTACAGCTACTTTGAGCATGCACTTTTCTGAGAAAAGTTGCTCAGCTCACTTGGGGCTTTCATTTGGTACCAAATTTGACCACTTTTGAAAATTTTCATTTTCGACCCAAAATCGCCTAAGACCCCACCCATACCCCTGCACAGCACTCTACAGCCACTTTGAGCTTGCACTTTTATGAGAAAAGTTGCTCAGCTCATGATAGTCATTCATGTGGTACCGAAAACTTGACCGAATTTTGAAAATTTTCATTTGCGACCCAAAATCGAAGCTCTACCCAGCAGCACAGCACTCTACAGCCACTTTGAGCATGCACTTTTATGAGAAAAGTTGCTCAGCTCACTTGGGGCTTTCATTTGGTACCAAATTTGACCACGTTTGAAGATTTTCATTTTCGACCCAAAATCGCAGACCCCACCTCTACCCTAGCACAGCACTCTACAGCCACTTTGAGCATGCACTTTTATGAGAAAAGTTGCTCAGCTCACTTGGGGCTTTCGTTTGGTACCAAATTTGACCACTTTTGAAAATTTTCATTTTCGACCCAACCCGACCTGGCCCCCAGACGGTCAAGTGGAACCAGCCCAGCAAAATGAGTGGAGGAATGAGCTGGGCACACCAGAAAACCCCCTATAGACAAAGTTTTGAGAGGCTAAGTACAGTCCTATATGGTGTTCCCGGAAGTCGGTACTGACCGGACGCTCCAGACGGCAAATTGGAACCAGCCCAGCAAGATGGGTGGATCGGACGGCAAAACGGAAACCGGGAATGAGCTGGGCGCACCAGAAAACCCCTATAGACAAAGTTTTGAGATGCCAAGTAAAGCCAACTATGCTCCCGGAAGCGGTTACAGACCTGACCACTCAGACGGTCAAGTGGAACCAGCCCAGCAAATTGGGTGAATCGGGCAGCAAAACTGATGGCGAGAATGGATTCTTCGTCCCCAAAAACCTTTATGTGCACGATTTGAGAAGTCTATCTTGAAAAATAAGCGAAAAAACTAAGTTCAAAGTCGGACCCAACATTCACCAACTTTGGCGGGCCACTGTGGCGCTGTAGCGCAACATATCAAAAATTCGACTTCAAACGTCATAATCCGTATTGTATGTCCTTACCAACCATATATGACCTTGTCTGGCCTGTATTTGCACAAAGAGCTGGAAAGAAGCTAATCCCAGACATACTTTTGGCCATTTCGACATTCTGAGCCGACTTTGTGGCGCCGCTGTCGCGCTGCGGCGCCCTGTGGCGCGGCGGCGACTACATATATCGAATGTCAGTAACCTATATATATTGATGATATACCGCAATAGGTGTCTGCCCTTCGCTACATTCTGTGAAAGAGGCTACAAAATGGTGACATACGAGGGTAAAACGGAGACACCGGAAAAAAACATCGCCGGCATAACTGCCGGCGGGTGCAACTTTTTAACGGTAAGTGTTCTGTTACGGGGATGAAATTTTCCAATTATACTAAACTCGACACGGACTTTCTTTTGCGCACAAAATTTGCGCAGGATCTGCGCAGCCCCTGCGCAGCGCCTCTAAAGGCTGTCATTGGGGCGTTTTGACTCATATTATAGGGGTCGCTACCGCGACCCCTATGATATACATACGTATTACATATGCAGGCCCGCACCCAGGATTTTGAAAAGGGGGGGGTCCAAGGTCAAACGCAAGGGGGTCTGGGGGGCGGAGCCCCCCAGAAGTTGAAGAATTTTTGCATTTTTGCCAAAAAACAGTACATTGGACGTTTATTTCTTTCAAAAAGGAAATGTTCGCGCCGAAGGCGCAAAAATTTTTTATAATTAGCTGTTTTTGCCGTAAAAATATCAAAAATTTTCCATTTTGTCATCCCAAAAGGGGGGGGTCTAGACCCCTTGAACCCCCCCCCTGGGTGCGGCCTTGTACATATGTATATATGTCGTAGTACAGTAGATGATTCAGTACAGTCACGGATTGTACTAGTACAGTATGTGATCCTACACTGTACTAGTACAGTGCGTGATTATCCTTAGCACAGTGCAAAGTGTAACAAAGACTCAAAGTATTTATGGAACCTTCTTCACTGATGCTACAGAATGTTTGGGGCCAGAATACATGTTTTGATATTTAAATAATATATAACTATCTCGTAGTTAAAACAGGGTTTTAATGTACATGCAAAAAGTAAATAATTTTTACACCCGTTTTAACACTGTAAAAAGCGTACGTAATAAAGCGTAAAAATGTGTTAGAAAGTGTTAAAAATGTGTCAAAAAGTTTCAACCCTAACAGTAACCTGATAGTAACAAATTTTAACACTTTTTGCCGTTTTATGATGGAGTGCCGTTTCATGGCTCCACCCACGATTAGACGCGCATAGACGGTTGCGCTGCCGTAGAGTGGTGCAGATGTACAGCACGGCCTGTAACTAACAAACTACCGATAACTTGCAATCGTCTGAAATAACAAACTACAGATAACTTTCTGCAACTTTCTAAAATATTCTTTTGTAGTGGATGAGGGGTTTTCTGAAAATCAAGAAAAATGGAGAAATTGGTACTTTTCAAGCTTCTTTGTTTTATGCTTTGGTTGACAATTATATACTTACATAATTATTGGGGGAATTTTTAAAGTTTCTTTTATAAAGCTTTAACAGTTTCGCTGAAGTTTTACTGAGAACCTTAAAAATATGTCTAATAATAATAAGTCCCAAACAGTCTGTAGCATCAGTGAAGAAGGTTCCATAAATACTTTGAGACTTTGTTAGACTTTTCCTGTGCTAAGAATAATCACGCACTGTACTAGTACAGTGTAGGATCACATACTGTACTAGTACAATCCGTGATTGTACTGAATCATCTACTGTACTACGACATATATACCATTGTTCAGTTTTAGTTACGGTGAATAAATAATATACAGCTATATATGATAAACGAGTTTTAGTGGAAGCAAACATTTCTTTCGATAAACTCTTAATATTTACTGTGCATTTTAACCATTGATAAGAAAAGTCTATATAATATATATGTTACGTGCAATATTGAAAAGCGTGCAATTTTGAAATTGCACGATGTTTCCGTGCAATTTTGAAATTGCATGGAGTTTCCGTGCAATTTTAAAATTGCACGGGCGAAACCGTGCAATATTGAAATCCAAAATTTCAAGCCTCTGGTTTTAATTTGTTTGTATAAATGTTAACTCTCAATACGAAAATTTGCACCATTTGTGCATTCAGCAAATTAATTTACGTTAACCAGTTTTAACTTTTTGTTAAAAGTTGAATAAGTGTTCCTGCTATTGACTGTTTACAACAAAAATCAACATTAATATAAAAATCTAATCATAGTATGAAAAACATTAGTGTCAAGTACACTCTTAGAAACTGCAAGAATCACTTTTGTAGATGCTAAATACAAAAGCTTTTGTAGAAAATACTGGTCTAAATTTATACAGGACGTCGTTGGTAGTGTTTACCGGGCATACTTTGGTAGAATTTATGTAATTAAATGCAAATGTAATTAATGTAAATCTAGAAGTTAGACCAGCATTCAGTACAAATGAAACCAAAACTATCAACCAAAATGAAACTGAAATGACCGATAAATCATATTCGAATCTTCGATAAAATATTTTGAAAAACTTGTAACAGATTTGACAGATGTAAGTCCAAAGTTGGAAGCGGGCATTTACAATTTGACCAAAATGGTTCCAAAATTTTTGGGGGACTGGTTAATTTTTAAAAACTTCAATGGTTTTAAAATGTTGGTTAATTTTATTAAAAAATTTGACCAGAAAAGAAACTAAAATCCTGGCAACTTAATGAAGTTTTAGTGTACGTACATACAACAAAACGAACTATATACCGAAAGATTCTAATTATATATATACTTGTAAATCTTTAACTATTTCTTATTTTGGTGAGACGCAATTGCCAGGAACAATAAGCAAATTAACAATTTATAACGAAAAGCTAAAAAACTGGAAGACACTACAATTAATGAATTCAATAAATCCACAAATGGTGCAAATTTTCGTGTTGAGAGTTAACATACAATTAAATTAAAACCAGAGGCTTGAAATTTTGTTTTTCAATATTGCACGGTTTCGCCCGTGCAATTTTAAAATTGCACGGAAACTCCATGCAATTTCAAAATTGCACGCTTTTCAATATTGCACGTAACATATATATTTCAACAATAATTTCAGGACTCTCTCCGACGATCTTCTATTTCTATTGAACCGTTTGCGTTACAATCATAGCCTTGGTTCTTTCTAGTTGCTTGCCGTAGTCCAGCACAACCAAATTACTATATAATTTACGTATATATAAGCAAAGAACTTGCAGCGATTGTTTAACTGCTGGAATTGTTATTATTGACTGACAATAATGGCATTGTATATGACAATCACCATGGCGAAAGGCCCCAACCAAAACGCCGAAAGGGCTGTTTTAAGGGGTTCGACCACTGGTCAATAGGCCCCATAGACCGTAGTGACCACTGGTCACTTCCCTCGATTTCGGCAATATGCCCATTGAAACGAGCGTAGTCGATTTACTATATATGCCCCCAACCAAAACGCCGAAAAACGCTGTTGTAAGGGGTTTGACCACTGGTCAATAGGCCCCATAGACCGTAGTGACCACTGGTCACTTCCCTCGATTTCGGCAATATGCCCATTGAAACGAGCGTAGTCGATTTACTATATATGCTCCCAACCAAAACGCCGAAAAACGCTGTTGTAAGGTGTTAGACCACTGGTCAATAGGCCCCATAGACTGTAGTGACCACTGGTAACTTCCCTCGATTTCGGCAGTATGCCCATTGAAACGAGCGTAGTCGATTTACTATATATGCCCCAAACCAAAACGCCGAAAAAGGCTGTTGTAAGGGGTTTGACCACTGGTCAATAGGCCCCATAGACCGTAGTGACCACTGGTCACTTCCCTCGATTTCGGCAATATGCCCATTGAAACGAGCGTAGTCGATTTACTATATATGCCCCAAACCAAAACGCCGAAAAACGCTGTTGTAAGGTGTTAGACCACTGGTCAATAGGCCCCATAGACCGTAGTGACCACTGGTACTTCCCTCGATTTCGGCAATATGCCCATTGAAACGACCGTAGACGATATACAATATATGCCCCAAACCAAAACGCCGAAAAACGCTGTTGTAAGGTGTTAGACCACTGGTCAATAGGCCCCATAGACCGTAGTGACCACTGGTTACTTCCCTCGATTTCGGCAATATGCCCATTGAAACGAACGTAGTCGATTTACTATATATGCCCCCAACCAAAACGCCGAAAAAGGCTGTTGTGGGGGTTTGACCACTGGTCAATAGGCCCCATAGACCGTAGTGACCACTGGTCACTTCCCTCGATTTCGGCAATATGCCCATTGAAACGAGCGTAGTCGATTTACTATATATGCCCCAAACCAAAACGCCGAAAAACGCTGTTGTAAGGTGTTAGACCACTGGTCAATAGGCCCCATAGACCGTAGTGACCGCTGGTCACTTCCCTCGATTTCGGCAATATGCCCATTGAAACGAGCGTAGTCGATTTACTATATATGCCCACAACCAAAACGCCGAAAAACGCTGTTGTAAGGGGTTTGATCACTGGTCAATAGGCCCCATAGACCGTAGTGACCACTGGTCACTTCCCTCGATTTCGGCAATATGCCCATTGAAACGAGCGTAGTCGATTTACTATATATGCCCCAAACCAAAACGCCGAAAAACGCTGTTGTAAGGTGTTAGACCACTGGTCAATAGGCTCCATAGACCGTAGTGACCACTGGTCACTTCCCTCGATTTCGGCAATATGCCCATTGAAACGAGCGTAGTCGATTTACTATATATGCCCCAAACCAAAACGCCGAAAAACGCTGTTGTAAGGTGTTAGACCACTGGTCAATAGGCCCCATAGACCGTAGTGACCATTGGTTACTTCCCTCGATTTCGGCAATATGCCCATTGAAACGAACGTAGTCGATTTACTATATATGCCCCAAACCAAAACGCCGAAAAATGCTGTTTATAGTGAGTTTTCCCTACTTTGCCCCTGGGCGAGGAACCACGGGAGCCATGCTGACCAGTGGTCACTTCGGGCGGTATCGGCAGTATGCTCATCGTTTTCAGCGACCCTGATTTACTATGATATGCGTACCACCCCAAGGCCGAAAAACGCCATTTTTAGTGACTTTTAGGCCATTTCTAGTAAAAGTGGGACTTAAAACTTTTGTAGAAACTTTTAGCCAAAACAGGCCAAAAAATGCAAAAGTTTGGGCCCATCTCCTGAAAGCTAGGGAGCAAAATTAAAAAATCCCCCTCGTTACATTCCGCGCATAGTCCGAAATATTCAAATAAAACAAACCAAACCGATTAAGCTGCTAGCCTGTGAAAAAAAGTCGAACACAACCGAAGTGCCAAAATAGCGAAAGTCCGACTTTGGGGCCTTGGCACAGAGCCAAAATTGGCAGTGTGCTAAAATGACCAAAAAAAGGTTGCATGGGAGGACCCTGCCTACCAACATATAATAGTAGTATAGGACTAAATGCCCATATCGTTCCAACACTGCGCTGACATAAGCACTTCCGAAAAGCGTAAACAAACGCACGGTAACTCCCGCCTAGTGCAAAATTTCGAAGTTCGGAATTTTAACCAAAAGTATGGTGGTACTTGTAGTACTGCTCGAGTACTTTACGATGGTAACATTTTTACCCCTCCCGGACCTCTAATTAGCTGGCACCAGGCCAACACTGTCCCTAGGGGCCGCGCAGACGCCTTTATACCCATATTATGGGGGCGCCATCGCGCCCCTACATATATACCATATAGGACGCGCGAAATGGGAGAGAGCCCCCCTACAATACGAGTTTTATAGGCACTTTGCGGATTTTGGAAAGTGCTAATTAAGCATAACTAATTAACGGGAAGGAATTAAGAGCTAATATTACATTTTTGAAACCTCCAGGCCAAGAGCTTTCGAATGATACCAAACTTGCCCGGAAAAAATGAATTTTGAAAAAATCGACTTTCTCTTACGGGTTTGAAAGTGGGGTTTTTTTTCTCTGTATTCAGCATGATTTTTGTCAATTTTGTGTTAACTCGATTTTTCGAACGGATCATAGTGTTGCTTTTTCTATACTATTTTTTGAATATCTAGGCAATGGTACTTAGGCAAGTTTATGTTTTTTTCCGGATTTCGATCTGGTTCGATTTTTATAGACGGTCAAAAATGGAAAAAATAGCGTTTTTCGGCCTTGGGGTGGTACCCATATATAGTAAATCGGGGTCGCTGAACACGATGAGCATGGTGCCGACTGCCGACACCGTATCTCGCATGGTTCATCTGGTTCAACTGGTTCAAAGTTGAACCAGTTCCTGGTTCAAGCTACTGGAGATAGCTAGAAGGCCGAAATTTTGCATACAAAGGTTATTGGGCATGGGGAATTCACTGGTGGTGTTACTTTGTTGATCTGACCCATGCCTGGTCAGATCTGGTTCAACTGGTTCAAAGTTGAACCAGTTGGTTCAAGCTACTGGAGAT
>JASAND010019545.1:0-15711 GCA_030248195.1 Trissonchulus latispiculum | reverse complement strand
AATGAATGCGAAATTGGTATCTTCGTATATATTTTGCATGGGGAAACTCTAAAATTTCCAAAAATGCCTGGATTCAGGTTAAAAATAAGCATTGTGATAAAAAGTTTGTTGTTTTCAGAATGAATTCAAATGAATAGAAAGTAAACTAAGGTTTACACGTTTAGGAAGGTTTAGGAAGGTTTAGCATTTTGATTCATTCTTTTATTTATTCATTTGTATTCCAAAAATAACGGAACATGGAACATTTGAACAAACATAGAGGTCAATTCAATCTACCAGTTGAAGTGAAATGAGTATATGAAAATTAATAATCGCAACCATCAAACTTTTTCTCATTCAAAACAAAAAGCTGACTAGAAATTGTTGCCAAAACACTGTATCCATATTGGGCACTTCAAAATAAAACAGCAACAGTTGTTATATACGTTTAACAACGCCTCACATGCAAACCGTATACTGCTTAAAACTAAACCGAAAAAGGGATTGAAAACTGAATCGAAAATGGGATTCAAAAATTTGAATCCGGATTAACTCAATCCCAATCCAGAAAAGTTTGATAGGCCTGGATTCAGAGCAGGATTAAGTCAATCCAAACATTTTGGGGTTGAATCCCAAAATTGGTGCAATCCGGATCCAACTCAATCCCATATTGATAGGATCGGCACCTGGAGGTCAATGTACTTCAACTCGGATAAAGTCGCTAACACGGTTAAACCACGCCATCTTTAACACATGAATTTTGGCCCCCTTAACGTTGCCTGAATTTAGTCTGAGTGAGCGATTTAAAAGTCTTAAGCCTTGACTCACATTGGTCTCAGAAAGACGAAATGCCTCATTTTGTCCTCCAATGCTGGCCAGTTCAACAAGACCAATTATCTAATGAATAAGACAATGATCAAAATTTTTGCCCTTTACAAGAGTGGTGCATACAAATCCTGCAGTTGTTATTAACAGAAGTGTAGACCTTTAGACTTGCACTTGCACTTTCAATTTCAATTTTTGCTATTAAATGATTAGTACATATAATAAGATCGTTCAGTTTTTCTTTCTAACACAGCTACAGAGGATATTAGCTAGTTTTTCTAGTTAGATAAGGTTTATAGTCTAAGGGCAAATTTTGAAAACTATGCTCGAAATTAGCTACGTCACATGCAACTAGTCTGTTACCATCCAAACTAGATATAACTAGATTCCAGTGTGCTACACGTACCTATCCGAAGATTTGTTGCGAGTGGTATACATCTAGTCCGACTCCCATGACAACGGAATAGTTCGATGCTAATGTTCAGGTTTGAAGTCAAGCTTAAGCATAAACTAAGTGTATATATTCTGAAAAGGTGTTCATTATTTTTTCTTTTGACTAGTATTTGCTTTTCGAGGTATTCATTAGCTTGGTTGTATCTAAATTTTGATTTCTTTCATAAAATTTGTGTCTTCGTGGTTCCAATATTTTGAGTTGTTGTACTCAACTAAAGCTTAGATGTATTAGAATTACACAGTTACCATAACAATATGGCGGGAACTAAACGCGGTGAAGAATCCCTCAGACAAGAAGCTCACAGAAGACTTAACCGTACCACCAATCCGATAGAACGGTTACGTTTGTTTTGTCTTTCAAAAGGATATAGCGGTGTCCAGGAACTTTCAAGGTATGGGCCAATTTATCGCAGCCATTTCAATCAGAGCACACATACTGAACTAGACAGCTTTGGTATTTTATAAACAACCACTGTGTGCAACAGCAGTGAACTGTGGTTTTCTAAACTACGACCATATTTAAAGTTATTACAACACCTTCAGCTGTCATTTTATTCAAAAACCCTTGACGAAATGTTAAACTTTCCCCATCTCGATCTCCTTCATTATATGCAGAATTAACAAAAATCGACAGAACAGTGAAATTAAAGGAATATCGAGTGAAATTTTATAAAGCATAATATTTCAGATGCTTCTTTAGCAACAGAATATGGCAAGCAGTAGTAAAACCGTCTCCAAAATTTGTAATTAATTCCACTAATTAAAATACGGATTTTTGAGAATTTTGAGGTTTTGCATTCAAGGATATATCGTCAAATGGACAAGAATGAAGACGACTCCCTAGACTTTTACGAAATGCTGAAAGGATTGAAAGAGATTGGAGCCAACTTCGGTCGAGATGAGTCCAGGGCAATATTTGAGGCATTTGATCGAGGAAAGAGCGGAAGAGTGGAATTGGATGAATTTTTGGAAGCGCTTCGAGTAAAAAAAACAAAAATTAAGCAGTTGACACTTAACGAAACGATTTTGTTTTTTGTTCTACAACTACAACGCTGCAACTCGTGTATGATTGCCTTAATCTAATCTGAAATTTTTGCTTAATTTGGCAAGTTTGACGTGCTAACCAACAAGATTCTTCTAGAGCTTCAGTATTTGCATCGGCCTAATTTGGCGGTTGGATATCAAAGCAGGAGCATTTAAGCTGTAAATTTAAAACGCCTTTAAATTTATGAATTCGGTTATTCACGCGGACCCGCTTCAGTATCGAAAGCGAACTTTTAGTCGTTTGGTTTGAGGTAAACATACAACTATACAAGCAAGAGTATATAATAGATACTATAATAGATATAGATACTATTATACACTCTTGATACAAGTCATATATTTGATGTAAGTAGAAAAAACTGTCTAACATGTCAAAAAACAGTTAAAAACGAATACAGCAAATATCCAAAAAAACACAACATTTACGTTTTAATTTGCATAAACACTTTTTATTTAGCCTCCAATGACAGAAAGACGACGCAACGTCATCAAAGATGCCTATCGCAGTTTAGAAAGACGAAGTGGCGGCAGAGTCTACCTGAGGGATCTTGAGGAATTTTTTGATGGAAGAAATCATCCAGACGTAGTCAACGGATCTTCTGATAGAAAACAAATAATGCAAAGATTTATGTCCGATTTTTCTAAGGGAAGATCAGGACGACGATCTGATCAGGTAAGATTCAACTTCAGTCAAAACAAATTTAAGATGGTGGCATCCTTATTGTGCAGTGCTTTTGTGGTGCTTTATTTGAAACGTTATAACTTTCGCAATTTTGGTAGTTGGAACGACCTTTATACATCATTTTAAAGATTATAATCAGTACATTCACGAAACTGTACGAATTTAACTAAATTACCAAAAAATTAGCAGAAATTTTCTGACATAAAGGTTAAATATAGACATGGGGTGCCGGTGCTCATCACCCGGATTCTCATCCGTAGGGCCAGGAGTGTCACCTCAAATGATGACTGCATCCATGGAAGGGGGGCCGGTCCTTCTACACAGACTTCTGTTACCTTCCCACTGTAGTGATACCAATTTACCGACAAGTTAAGGATAGATGGCTGGGTTGGCTAGAGTCGAGAAAGCTTTGTGGCCTTCGGGGATCCAACGTTCTAACCAACGTCGTAGACCACTCGGCCATCCCGCCCCTAAACTGCAAGCCCAAATAGCAAAAATTTTCATTTTGGTGCCCTCTTTCCAGCCATAACAAGCAATTCGGTGTATCGTCTACGTACTGAGACAATAATGGCAAAAACCAAAAACCTCAAAGACCACCAAAAATAGGCAAACGGCAGACACCTCGTCCCGTTTGCCGGAAGAAGAAAAAAGTAGATCCACAGCTGTTTTACCCAAAATATCACATTATTCATCAAATTTGAGTGATGCTTTCAAAAATTTCCCATAAAATCGATAAAACTTGTTTAAATTGGTATATAGTTTATAGTAATTTTTGTGGCGAACTATAGCAATTTTTGTTAATTTTCGGGTAGATGCACTTAAAATTTCAGAATTTTTCAAGGGTAGACCCGTTAACGAAATAGATCGCCGGAATTGGACCCAGTGTTAAATGTCTGATTAATTTAGAATTTTCGACAAAAATGTTTTGGCATAAATGCATAAAACTGAAAGCCGAAATTGCGGTACACAAACGATCACTTCCTGAATGTTAAGACTATAGCATCAGAAAGTACAAAAGTGACGTCAATTGTATTTCTTGTGTACAGGTGAGCCGTGAGGACTTCCTGAACTATTACGCAGCGATCAGCAGCACAACGGACGAGGACAGAGAATTTGAAGATCTACTCAGGCAACAATGGAACTTTTAATGCTGAAGATTTCTTTCATTATTTCTGCGAACGAAAGGAGTCTTTAATCTGGCAATTATGGAAAACTACATAAAACTATTTGATAAAAATTAAGCTAAAGAAACAGTAAAAGTAAACTATATATTTTTATTCTGGCAAACAACTGCTTATGCCAAACTGAGGACAAATTTTCTTACTCTCAAGCTTTTAGGCTCTTCAGAACAAAGCACTAGGAGCAAGCAAAATACGTACTGCTCTCAGCAGTCGTACAAAATGGACAACAGTGGAGACGTAGTGGAGAGACGAAGCCACTGATAGAAGAACCATAACCTCTCATTGAACAATCTGGCAAATCATTAGGTAAAAATACAAAAACAACTGTTTTAACAGAAGTAAGCGGGGAAATGGTGGAAAAGGTCCTACAAAGTAAGCACTTCAGTAAGCAAACAGGTTTAATTTATGACATAGAGCATAGGCAAAACAGATTGGTTTCTGACAGATACGGTTTTCAAATAAATATAGTTTTCTTCTTCTTAACGGGTTGTCTGTTGTAATGGATCTTCAAGAACAGCATAAGGAAATCAATAACAGCCGTAAACCAGTTGGTGTTTACTCAGAAAACTGATCAGCGATCACGGTGGCGATGATGATGATGTCGATCCTGACTCTTAGATCGTTTTCTACTAGAACGGCGATCTTTCGATCTTCTTTTTGGCTAAAAATAAACAGTGAAATTTATCCAAGTTAAAATCAGACGCAAAAGCTAGACTAAAAATAATTCGGTTGCGCGGATGTAAATGGATACACCCAGTTTTTATCTAAACTAAGCTAAACAGTATATAGCCTCTAAGTATAGAAGTATCACAGCGTGAAGATGATAAATAGGTTCCCTATCAAAACGTCTAAAGTCAAAACGTCTAACGTTCATAACGTCTACCGACGAAACGTCTACTGACAAAACGTCTAATTTTTCTAAAATTGTGTCAGACGTTCAAAACGTCTAAACTTTCCGAAATTTTAGTGATTATTCTTTACTTATTTTGTGTGGGTCTGCGAAAGTTTTCGAATAGGCCACATAGGGTGTGGGTGGCAGGTCCTGCCAAATCTTCAATTTGAAGTTCTGGCATTGTCTCAAATATACTTCTTATTTTCTGCATTAGCTTCAGTATTCAACTAGTCATTGATTATTCACTGATTATTTACTGAATACTAATTTTCTGATTACTGACTGTAATCAGTAAAGATGGTGCAACAGATTTTTTCACTTAGTGCCACACCCTTGTCGCTTTCGCTTGTAGGGGTAGTGCCAGACCCAAATTTCTATCTCACCGGGTTGGGGCCCAGATCTGACACTTAATAATTGCTGAATAATTGCTGAATTTTGCAATCCTGGCTACAGCGTTTTTTCATGAAACCACAAAGCAAGTGCAGCCCTTCTGACTGCACGTTTATCCGAAAAAGTGGCAATATTTTGGCTATGTTATTCAAACACAAATTAGACTACAGCAAAAACTATGAAGCGTATATGCGCTTAAATGTAAAGACGAATACGCTTTAAATGCGTATATTAAACTCGCATATGCGCTTTCAGAGAAGAAGAATTTTGAGCACACCCCTTAATTGGTTTTAACAAAATTAATTAATGATTCATGACTTAACTGAGATGTGACTTGCATTTGGATGAATGCGGAGAATGATCGAGTAGCATCGAGCACAGTTTGTAATGCTAAACTAAACACAATTTAAAATCAAACAATAAACTAGACGTAGAGTTTAATTTAATGTGTTTTGAAAATACATTAATACTTCAAAATAACATTAAAGCTGATTCGCTTGCTTGAAAAAATGATTTTAGACGTTCTGAACGTGTGATACAATTTTAGAAAAATTAGACGTTTTGTCAGTAGACGTTTCGTCGTTAGACGTTTCGTCGGTAGACGTTATGAACGTTAGACGTTTTGACTTTAGACGTTTTGAACGGACACCGATAAATATTATACCGATAATCTCAGCAAAACTATGATCACAAGCCAGGGGCCCTTTTCAGAAACAAGTGTCCAAAATACAAACTGGAGCGAACACTCTCTCACACTCTTATCAGCTCATTCTTTCCTTTTCTTTTTTCAGCCATCAAAAAGTTTGAAACCCCCTCACCACTAAAACCAATCAAATTCAGGAGAGCCGAATGCATCAGTAATCAGCTCAGCGGGGGGGGGTGGTACCCGAAGGCCGCCGGAAAACCAACTTGTTCGGTTCGGCTTTTTGCTCAGATTCTTGGGGTGTGCGACTCCTCGGGGGAAGGTGAGCTCGAGGTCCAAGTCCAAGCAACCCTCCCCAAGCACTTGTATGGTGAAGGCCTCTTAAACCATGTTGACGAAAAATTTGTTCCATAATTGTAGTAACTATAGTACGACCAAAAAATGTGTGCACAAACTTTGACCGTTTATAGCATATTAGCCCTTGGTGTATACCCCAACAATGTATATATTTTAGAATCGTCAGGAACTCGAGATATATATCGAAAATCCTGAAAAATCCAAATCAAGGGTTTCAAGTGCAATCAAACATTTTTACATTTTCGTCAAATTTTTATCGCTATCGAGATTTTGTTTTAGTAGATCGTATAGAGCTGGTCCAACTGCATATTTTTGCTCTTACAAGCTTTCACGAAAATGCACCCCAGGAATTCCGGGTTTTCAGAATTCCCGGAATTTAAAAATTTTATCCAATACCGCTGGGAAAAAATGGGGGTGGGGAAGTGAGGGGAGCACCCCACCCCCACTAGTGGTGGGTGGGCCCAAAAAGTGAGGGGAATCCAAGGTGGTCTAACATTGCCAAAAATGCAGTAAAAATAAAATGGAATGGGTGTTAGAAGGGGGCCGAGTAACCCCTTCTTCCAGTCGAATAAATGTTAGTATGTTCTAAATTAACCTTATGACGACCGTTAGAATGCCTGTGTTGTACTGGTGATCGACTGCGATGCTTAGACTTCGTCTTTGACTTAGCTTTATGGCTAGACTTCTTTCGAACAATTCCAGAACTTCCACTGTCAGAGTAGCTACCAGTTCCTGCAAAATATGGTAAACATATTTTGTCATACCAAAAGTTTAGTAGCACTATTAAACATCCCGTTCTTGGGCCGTATTCTCAAAACTTAGTTACAGATAGCCCTATCTGTAACTAGGTTTAGGGGTGTTAGTTGCAGCTACTAATAAAGCTAGTTATAACAAGATAACAAAAATGCTCCTTCGTCGCATGTAAAATACACACGAGTCCCCAGGGCCCTGTTGCATAAAAGTTTTATCAGTCTAACAGTCTAACAGTCTATCAGTTTAACAGTGGTTTCTGTTGCATAAAGTCTAACACTGTTAACTGATAATTAACAGTGTTATAACAGTAGATCTAACAGTGTTTGTTGCATATACTTCAACAGTGTTAGCTTTTGGCTGATAATTTAGGGCTAACAGTCTATCAGTCGTATGGTCACCGTTAGGTTTACTATCAGTACAGAGTTCTTGAATTTTAAGAAATTTTAATGAAGTTTGCAAATTATTTGCAATGTTAACTTACTAACTGACTTAATAAAATAGCGGAATTAACGATTTTTTTAACTTATATAGTTTCAACGAATTTAACTCAATTTTATATTGAGTTAAATAAAAGTTATATAAAGCTAACTCAAGTTATATAAAGTTAACTCAAACTTATATCAAGTCTTAAAGCACCAAAAAAGCAATGAAAACACAAAAACAGATAGTAATAATAAGGCATTAATAAGCATATTATCGCTGCCTAACCAAAAGATGCACTGATTATCAGACTGATAATCAGTGCCCCGGAATTTGCACTTAAATGTCACATCTACACTGATTATTAGACTGTTAGAATGAGCTTGTTTCTAACAGTAGCTTTATGCAACAAAATTTCTAACACTGTTAAATATTAGTCTAACAGTCTAACAGTCTAACAGAACAGCTAACACTGTTAGTTTTTATGCAACGGAGGCAGGTTGTACAATAGCAGAAGACAAGATCCACCCTGTAAAATACATATGAGTGGAGTGGGGTTGTAAAAGAATGAAGACAAACTGCAACCGCGAACCATATGAGCCTGCCCTATAACGAGGCTCATATTGGTGTTGTGATGATAATGATACTTTGACGACAAATTACAATTATGATCATTATCAACTGTATTTAAACTTTATGCAATTTAACCAACTTGAAAAAAGCTGTATACGTGGTTGTTCAGAAAATCAAGCAGGCTTTTTCCTAGGCAAAAATTTCTGGGGGGGGAAGTCTGGGGGGCTCCCTCCCCCCCAGGTCTGGGGGGGCTCGGATTTCTGGGGGGGGGGGGGGAAGAAAAATTTTTTCAAAAAATGCCTACAAATAGCTATTTTTTGCTGCTAAGCTAAAAAATTAACTATTTTTAAGTTAAATTTAAGCTTAAAACAGCTAAAAAATGCTTAAAAATGGGTAAAAATCCGGCGAAGCCGGAAAAAGTTTTCAAAATTTACCCTCAAAACCCTATTTTTCCGGGCATTTTAGAGCTCTGGGGGGGAAGGTCCGAATCCTGGGGGGGGCGGACCAAGTCAGGGGGGGGGGGGGGGAAGAATTTCTGTCCCCCCCCCCCCCTGTACGAAAAAGCCAGTCAAGTGCAGTGCCAATTAAACTTTAAACATTTAGTAAAACGGCTATATACTCGAAACAGACTTATTTCCTAAATCCTATTATATAATGTATTTTTATAAACATTATATTAACGCAAACGAACCAAACAGGATTATAAATAACACATGACATGTGCATGTGATAGGCACTGGTGAGACCATCAGGTAACTTTGCAGGATGTATTTACACACATATATATACATGTTGTATATAATGTGTACTGTACAGATAAATAGAAAGGTAAAAACTCTGGTACAGATTGATGTTAGGTACGCCAGTATGAGCCTCGTTATAGGGCAGGCTCATATGGTTCGCGGTTGCAGCTTGTCTTCATTCTTTTACAACCCCACTCTACTCATATGTATTTTACAGGGTGGATCTTGTCTTCTGCTATTGTACAACCTGCCTCCTGGGGACTCATATGTATTTTACATGCGACGAAGGAACATTTTTGTTATCTTGTCTTCAGTTCTTTTACATGCTCCATTGGTATCTTGTCTTCAATTCCTTTACATAAGCTCTTACGTAAGCCTTTAAATAAGCTTTTAAATAAGCAATTTGACCACTTTTGAAAAATTTTATTTTTGACCCAAAATTGCCTTAGTCCCCACCCCACTACAGCACTCTACAGCCACTTTGAGCATGCAGTTCTATGACAAAAGTTGCTCAGCTCGCTTAGGGCTTTCATTTGGTACCAAATTTGACCAGTTTTGAAAAATTTTATTTCTGACCCAAAGTCGCCTGAGTCCCCACCCCATCCCACCACAGCACTCTACAGCCACTTTGAGCATGCAGTTCTATGACAAAAGTTGCTCAGCTCGCTTAGGGCTTTCATTTGGTACCAAATTTGACCAGTTTTGAAAAATTTTATTTTTGACCACCTGTCACTTTACCCGACCGCACTCTCCCCAGACGGCAAAGTGGAATCAGCCCAGCAAAATGAGTGGGTGGTAGAGCAAAACAGACACCGGGAATGAGCTGGGCGCACCAGAAAACCCCTATAGACAAAGTTTTGAGAGGCCAAGTAAAGCCTACTATGGACCTTCAGGAATTGGTTTCCGACCTGACCCCTCAGACGGTCAAGTGGAACCAGCCCAGCAACTTGCGTGAATCGGGCAGCAAAACTGATGGCGGGAATAGATTCTCCGTCCCCAAAAACCTTTATATGCAAGATATGAGAAGTCTATCTTGAAAAATAAGCGAAAAACTAAGTTCACAGTCGACCCCAAAATTCACCAACTTTGGCGGGCCAGTACCCAAAAATGATGCAACTTATCGGAAAACGAATTCAAGATTTTACAACCCCAATATGTCTAGTTTACGCCAAATAATTAGTTTAGCCCCATATATAGCGCCATCTGACTTATCACGGCTAATGTTAAGCATACTTTTGAGTCATTTTAGCGTTTGGACCGACTTTTGCCCCCCGCCAAAAATTTTTCTGCTCCCGGGAAGCATAAAAACTAGCCTATCTGCTTATTTTCGTTGCGTACTCCAAGAATATATATGGTTTTCATAGGCAAAAGTTTTCTATCTGTAGCTATTACGCCTACAAAACCCCTTTATGAGACATCAAATCAGAGAAACCGGAAAAAACATCACTCTCGTAAACGATTTTTGGGGTAACTTTTTAACGGAAAGTGGTACGGGGATGAAACTTCACAAACATACTAACCTCGACACGTACAATTTTTTGCGCACATAATCTGCGCAGGATCTGCGCAGGAATCTGCGCAGCCTTGTTTTACACGGTCATTTGACCTTAAGCACTCATATTATAGGGGTCGCTACTGCGACCCTTATGATTACAGCTAATTGTAAGCTATATTTATCATTAGTAAAGCTAGCTAAACTTTAGTCTTAGCTAGAGGTCTATCTGTAACTAGGTTTTAATTAGTTTTTAAGCAGTTTCTAAGCATTCCAATCGATGTAAAGTAACTTAAACTAAACAATTTTTAATATCTAAAAAAATTGGTTAAAAAGCTGACTCGCGAATTGCAAGTCAGCACTTTCCCCTATCTATAACTAGGACTGGGCCTATCTATAGGTAGGGTTACCATGCTTTTAGAATACAACTAGGGCTGTTTATAACTAGAGGCAGGGGTATCTAGATAGATCTATTCCTAAGAGAAAAGGTTAGAACGATAGTTACAGATAGGGGTATTTTAGTTACAGATAGGGCTATCTGTAGTTGGAGATAGGGCTATATGTAGCTAGCTATCTGTAACTAGAGATAGGCCTGTTCCTAGTTATAGATAGGGTCTATCTGCATTTGAGAATACGGCCCCTTATGTCTATGTTGCTTAATGGTGATTACCTTAAACTGCGTATAATTAATTGTTATTTAGCTTAAAAATGCTTAAATGTCCGAATTGTAGACTACAAATTCAATGAAATAGCAAAAGTTCACACCAGTTTCATCAGGTGGTAAAGCTGGACCGTATTCCTCGATTACAGGGTCCTGATCCTCCACGTCCACGGATTTTGCCAAATTTGAATTTAATTTTTTCGGCGAAATATTCGAGTCCGAAGAGCAACTCAGTATCATTTCCTCTTGCAGAGAGGTGCAAACATTTGATTCGGAAATAGAAGTGTTAGCACAAGGCGTCGTTTGTGCTTCTGTGACAACGTTCGCCTGGTCAGCATCAGTAGAACTGTTACTCATAAGTTTTGATCGGCTAGACTCGATTTTATCCGCAACGTTTTCAGCGGACACAGTCACTGTCGACGATTCGTCCTCTTGATTATTGTCGCTTTCGCTGTCACTCTCAGAAGAGGAAGAAGAGGCAAAGACAGCCTTGAACAAATCAACTGGAGGAGGTTCACCCTCCCTTAGGCCACCGACGGATGGCAGGAATAGATCAATGGCAACTGGAGGAGACTGCGATCGCAATGCTGATGATTCTCCTACAACAAAGAGCTAATTTAACATCGAAGCCAACTGAAGTTGATAAAATTTTGCTTCTGAAACTCAAAATTTCGGCGTGTTTTAAGTGTATTTTCTGTGCTTTTCTAAAAAAAGTGTGCGAAAACAAAGTAGAAACACAAATAAAAACTATGTTGTTGCGCCAAACCTTGGCTAAAGCTAGGAATAGGAGCAGCAGAGGAAACAGATGGTTGCTGTGGTTGTTCATTCTGTTCAGAAGTTCGAAGTCGACTATCAGAAGACTGAGACGATTCTGTGGAAAGGATTGTCTTAGGATCAATCGTTTTAACAGTACCAACTGCAGATCTAAACCAACGAATACAAACAAACAATAGAGAAAATTTCACTGCATGAATGAAAAAAATACATAAAAAGGGCAGTTTCTTATTTATATCACAGTACAAATGATCGTCCTTTCTTTCCAAAAACTACACTTAACTCTCTATCCCTCTACCAAGCTTGGCGGGTTTCTTCTACTAGCACAGTTTTAATAATGGCATCACATCTCGTCCATTCAAGGAGCTTCTCGTCCGAATAGCTTCCTTAAATCACGACCTTCCCGAGTTCCATAACCCGAACAGTATTACAGTGATGTTTCTTTAAGCAAATTTGATCTATAGAAAAGTATCCACAAATAAGCCATTTATATACATCTAACACAAAGTCGACAAAACACCGCTCCGCATGAAATACCATGGCTTATTTCCTTATTTTGCTCATAAATGAAATAAGTAAATTAAAATATAAAATTAAAATATAAAATATAAAATAAAATCATAAATTATGTATTAAAATGATATACATAGAAAGCATACTCCGGTCGAGGATTAACCACATTAAATCTTTTGCACAAAATTCTATGCGGAGTCCACTCATATTTTCGACGCGTCAGTGAACCCATCATTTTCATTCTAACGGCTTCTCGCATTTGGGCTTCTTCTGCCTTCTGAGAAAAAATAAAAAGACATAGAAAATAAAAAGTTTCAATAAACCATGTTCTTTATTATACTTATTATTGTCCAGCAGAAAAACAATGCCAGAAATCAGAATAAGTTTAGTCTAAGACAGAAGGAGGGGTAATCGCTGAACCTTCCAGGATATGATTGCATAACCTAATATCTTACCTTATAGTCTAGAGCCGCGGTGTCGCTTTGGTCTCCGCTTTTAACAAAAGTAGACTTCAGTCTATGTTGGAACGAAGCCACCAAGTCCGGTCTTCGCTTGAACACCAATGACTCGTAGTCCCCTGACGTGTCACCAGAATCCTTTGAAACGTCATGGTCGGCTGTTGCATCTATTTTGGAAGAAGATGGTTGGTTTTGACGTTCCCATTCAGTTAACCGCGATGCGGACTTAGCCTTTGCAGTTTCCTTTGTTTGTGGCAAAGTAACTTCTTCTAAGAAATAAAAATAAAACATGTTTATTAAAAAGGTTACAGTATATAGAAAAAGTTCCAATTTTTACTGGAGAGGGCAATTCAATAACAAACCAAAAGAAAGTAGAGACAGAGGCGAAAGAAAACACACAATATACGTCAGAATAAACTCGTCAAAAGCAAGACAGCATCAGCTTCGTATACGTTGTCCTAGCAGACATAACAGATAATGCTCTGTAGTTTGTAGTTTTATCCTGATTCTTATCCCTAAAGGATTCCTACATGATGAGTCTAATGCACTTCTTCTATGAAATACCTCTCTCAAGAGCTTTAGGCACAGTAGGTGTAGGAATAAGGGGTTTAAAGCTTAGGATGCCATCTCGTATCAATTTGTTCAGTCTAGCAGGGACAACGGCCACATGACGCCCTCGATAGTCTCGCGGCAGCGAGGGAGCTGGGAAATGCTGTCTCTGCACTGGAGGTCCTCCAGAGGGAACAAATTCGGATGTTGGAGGAGCAGAGCCAGGATCACCGTCGTTGGCGGCCGAACCACCCAGAGAAAAATCGTACTGAGACATATCCTCAATCCCATAGATGTCCTGATCCTCGTCCTCAAAAATGCCAACACCGAAAGCCTGAAATTTCATCAAGAATACAAAATGCAATCGTCGACAATTATTGAACTGTTTCTACAAAAGTTTATCTTGGATGCTCTGAAAAGTGGGGAACTCATTCAGTGAAATAAAGTGACAAACCTGTCCTCGAATTCCTTTCTGCTTCTTGGAGCCAAGCTTTAGACCAGTGGACATCATGTGCTTTTTAGAATCCAGAACAGAAGTCGATTCACCACCCGTAAACCCAAGACCGTGCCAAGTTTTTTCCGTTCTGGATGTCACCTCAACGAAGGCATCCGCAGCAGAAAAATGAAAATCCGAAAATTCTTCCTCCAACGCTGACTAAAACAAACCCAGAAAGTAGAACATACGGCAGAAAGCTTTTACTTTCAGCATAAACAATTCGTATTTCGAAATTATTGGAAACAATAGATTACGATGAAGAGTATCTTTTGCATAAAGTAGAAACCCGGCCGAAGCCCAAGTCAAGGGCAAGTAAAAAATGGCCAAACACTTCTGTTATTCGTTCATTCATATTTTATAGTTTTCATAAACAATTTTTAGGCCGAGAAATTTTTGCTCACGTTTGACATTTTTGTTGCATCAGTATTATTTAAAATTGACAAGTTTCCATTACGTTAATTTAGCGTAAAATTAAAATTTAGACTATACACGTATACGTTAACCTTCACCATTCAGTTCTAAAATTTCAACACATTTAATGCATAGGAGCAGGCGACATGAATAGAAAAGAAGAAATCTTCAGATTTAAGGAACAGAATGGCTCAACGTAGCTATGTAGCTAATTATTATGTGTATGATTATAGCTCAGTGTCAGTGTATCATTAAGACTGTAATGTTGACTAGTCATTACACTAAAATCGTCCAGATTGACCGTTTCTGCATCCGCCGGCAGAGAGCAGCCATACACTTTTTTGCCGTCTGAGGAAGGCTGCTGCTGCTGCTTTTGGATTTTGCGTCGTTCCAAAGGACCAACGCCCGTACCCGGCCTCCAGCCCATTTGCATTAGAAGTCTATGACCAATGGTATTTCTAAAATATACAAAACATAAAGAAACAACAGTAAACAATGCAATGTAAAAAATACAAAAGCAAACAAGAACAACGCGAATCAATCAATATTCATCTATTCGACAATAGGCAGCAGCTTTTGAAGGCGCATTTATCGTCAACTCAAAGCAAGCCGCGGCAAAATTTAGTCCTTAGCAAAACCAGTTTAAAAAACAAATAATTACTACAGCGTTAACACGAGAGGTCAATCCTGTAATTTACCCGACTGGTTTCAGTAACTCTGTGAGTTTATCGTTTTCAGCAGAATCAGGTCCTCCCGGACGCTTATCCCCAGCTTCAGCAAAGTTGGCAGTTGGTCTGACGGCTCTGGGCGCAATTCCATGCGCAGCCAAGTCCTAAACAATTGTATACGACGAATTTTCCACCTACAGCGCACTGATTTTTACACTGGCTCCTGAAGCAACAACAAACCTGCGTTAAAATCCCGCGTTTCCGTTTTTCTGTGTCTTTCGGTATATACACAACTCCTAAAAATAATTTAACCTACAACATGCATAGTCACAACACTAACTTCATCGTCCATAAAGTCTTCAGCAGAAGCAGATTTTATGGTAGCACGACTGGCTTTGCTGGAAACAAAGGTGGCTGGCTTGAACTCTGAAATATAACAGAAGCAGCAGCAACTACCTATGATCAGCAGAACGCAACAAAATACTCATTCAAAATCTACAACGCCATGGTAATGTTCCATAGGAAATTTTCGTCATAAATTCAGTAACAAGAATAAAAATGCTCCGATGGAGCATGAAAAATGCAATATGGGTGACACTGGGTTTTAAGCGGACAGAGGACTAGGTTTTAAAACGTTAATATGGGAGGGGCAGGTTGTAAATGCCAGGAGGACTAGGTTAAAAGCGCACTAATATGGACCAGCTTCGCTGAACAACCCATATTCGCGGAAACTACCCGGACTGATGCTGGTGGC
>JASAND010019543.1:0-57711 GCA_030248195.1 Trissonchulus latispiculum | reverse complement strand
GTTTTTTGCGTACTAACTGCTAACACTCGCTAAAAAATGACGAATTTTAGGTGTTTTTTAAGCTAAAATAGCGAAAATTTAGTCAAAAATCCGGCGAAGCCGGAAAATTTTTTGAAAATTCAGGGTAAAAATGGTAAAATTTGGCAATTTTTGGGGTTATGGGGGGGGAGGTCGGGATTTATGGGGGGCTTTTCATGGGGGGGGGGCTCCTCGAATGGGGTGGGGGAGGTCCCCGCAGGGGGGGCGACCCCCCCACCCCCCCCCCCACTAGGGATAAGCCAGACCAGTGGTCACTTCCGTCGGTTTCGGCGATATGCCCATTGAAACGAGCGTAGTCGATTTACTATATATGCCACCGACCAAAATGCCGAAAAACGCAGTTTTAGGCCGTTTGACCAGTGGTCAATAGACCCCACAGGCTGTAGTGACCAGTGGTCACTTCCGTCGGTGTCGGCGATATGCCCATTGAAACGAGCGTAGTCGATATAATATAAATGCCCCCAACCAAAACGCCGAAAAACGCAGTTTTAGGCCGTTTGACCAGTGGTCAATAGACCCCACAGGCTGTAGTGACCAGTGGTCACTTCCGTCGGTGTCGGCGATAAGCCCATTGAAACGAGCGTAGCCGATTTACTATAAATGCCCCCAACCAAAACGCCGAAAAACGCAGTTTTAGGCCGTTTGACCAGTGGTCAATAGACCCCACAGGCTGTAGTGACCAGTGGTCACTTCCGTCGGTGTCGGCGATATGCCCATTGAAACGAGCGTAGTCGATATAATATAAATGCCCCCAACCAAAACGCCGAAAAACGCAGTTTTAGGCCGTTTGACCAGTGGTCAATAGACCCCACAGGCTGTAGTGACCAGTGGTCACTTCCGTCGGTGTCGGCGATAAGCCCATTGAAACGAGCGTAGCCGATTTACTATAAATGCCCCCAACCAAAACGCCGAAAAACGCAGCTTTAGGCCGTTTGACCAGTGGTCAATAGACCGCACAGGCTGTAGTGACCAGTGGTCACTTCCGTCGGTGTCGGCGATAAGCCCATTGAAACGAGCGTACTCGATTTACTATAAATGCCCCCAACCAAAACGCCGAAAAACGCAGCTTTAGGCCGTCTGACCAGTGGTCAATAGGCACCATAGGCTGTAGTGACCAGTGGTCACTTCCGTCGGTTTCGGCGATATGCCCATTGAAACGAGCGTAGTCGATTTAATAGATATGCCCCCGACCAAAACGCCGAAAAACGCTGTTTAGAGTGAGTTTTCCCAACTTTGACCCTGGGCGAGGAACCACAGGAGCCATGCTGACCAGTGGTCACTTCGGGCGGTATCGGCAGTATGCTCATCGTTTTTAGCGACCCCGATTTACTATATATGGGTACCACCAAAAGGCCGAAAAACGCCGTCTTTGGCGACTTTTTGACTATTTCCAGTGAAAGTGGGACTTAGAAACTTTTAGCCCAAGCAGGCCAAAAAAACTGCAAAGTTTGGGCCCATCTCCTGAAAGCTAGGGAGCAAAATTAAAAAATCCCCCTCGTTACTTTATGCACCCCTACTGGTAATTTTCAACAAAAGATACTAGACCTCTCCAGCTTCTACCCAGTTCTAGAAAAGTGTGACCAAAATTTGCGAAAAATAGCGAAAGTCCGACTTTGGGACCTTGGCACAGAGCCAAAATTGGCCAGGTGCCAAAATGACCAAAAAAAGGTAGCATGGGGGGATCCTGTCTACCAACATATAATAGTAGTATGGTGCCAAAATGCCCACATCGTTCCAACACTTCGCCGTAAAATGCATTTCCAATAAGTGTTATTCACCGAGAAAAAAAAAACAAACGCACCGTAACTATCGCCTAGTGCAAAAATTCGAAGTTTCGAATTCGAACCAAAAGTATGGTGGTACTTGTAGTACTACTCGAGTTGTTTACGATGGTAACTTTTTTACCACTCCCGGACCTCTAATTAGCTGGCACCAGGCCAACACGGTCTCCAGGGGGCCGCGCAGACGCCTTTTTACCCCGCGCCCCTACATAAAATTACATATATATACTGCTATAGCCATGTTAAAAAGTGCTCAAAAACTGAGTTTGAGGGCCAAAATAAACGATTTTTGAATAAAAAATCCCTGCGAAGCCGGAAAAGTTTTGAAAATTTAGACCAAAAATGCTTAAAATTTGGCTTTCTCTGGGCACCTTACCGTGCGTGGGGGCCGGGGGTAAGCTCAAAAAGTGGGGGTGGGGAGGGAAGAGGTCGAGTGGAGGGACCTGAAAAGTGGGACGGGGCGCCCAAAGTTAAGTAAACCCAGTATATATATATTATGTAACGGTTTGTTTTTGTTTTAGTAGTTTCTGGTTTTTCTCTTTATTAACAAACCACAGCATTTCTTATAATCCAATAACAGAGCAGCATGGGCCGACCGGATTTTGGTGGTAGACATCGTGGTGGCGGCGGTGGTCGTGGTGGTGGTGGGGGCTTTCGGGGAGGTCGAGGTGGTGGGGGCTTTCGGGGGAGTCGAGGTGGCGGAGAAGGTGGCAGTGTCACTCCTCGCGGTCGGGGCGGTTTCCGAGGGGGTCGAGGCGGAGGTGACGGCGGCGGTTTTCATTCGGCTCCCTCGAAATTTTCCAGAGGGGGCGGTGGTCACGATGGTGGGGGTGGACGTGGTGGTTTTCGGGGTCGGGGCGGGCGTGGTGGTTCCCCCCGCGGGGGTGGACGGTTTCAGCGGGGTGGTGGAGGTGGTAGATTTCAGAGGGGAGGTCGGGGCCGGGGTGGGGGACCCCACGCTCCCTGGACGGATAGCAAAATGGCCGGCAATAGGAAACGGTTTGAGGATGATGACGATGATTCTGAGGGGGAGGATGATAGCGGAATGGAGGAGGATACTCCTGTGAAGCTGGCACCTGGCTGTACGTTACGTAGGGAATAGATATGTAAAGCTATGTAAAGAAATATCTATTATGAAATCGAAATCTGAAAATTCTTACTTTTTTGTCAAAATTTCTATTTTTTGTTCCTACTTTTTTGTCAAAATTTCTATTTTTCGTTCCTACTTTTTTGAAAAATTGTTCCTACTTTTCCATAATCGCGATGTCCGAGGCCTGAAAGATATGTATCATAGGGGTCGCGGTAGCGACCCCTATAATATGAGTGAAAATGGTCGAGTGACCGTGTAATACAAGGCTGCGCAGCAGCTGCGCAGATCCTGCGCAGTTTATGTGCGGAAAGAATTGTACGTGTCGAGTTTAGTATACTTGCCAAGTTTCATCCCCGTACCACTTTCCGTTAAAAAGTTGCCCCAAAAATCGCTTACGAGAGTGATGTTTTTTTTCCTAAGTTTTGATGTCTCATAAGGGGGTTTTGTAGCTTGAATAGCTACAGATAGAAAAATTTTTGCCTATGAAACCCATATATATTCTTGTAGTACAAATCAAAAATAAGAAAATAAGCTAGTTTTTATGCCTCCCGGAGCCGGAAAAAATTTTTGGCTGGGGCCAAAGTCGGCCAAAACGCTAAAATGGCCAAAAAGTGGCTTCAAAGGCGCCTTAATAAGTCAGATTGGGCTATATATGGGGTAATACTGACTATATGGTTAAACAGTACACATATCGGGGTCGTTCAAATGCTATATGATTTTCCGTCTCCGTGCGTAATTTTTCGGTACTGGCCGGCCAAAGTTGGTGAATTTTGGTCGAACTTTAAACTTAATTTTTTTCGCTTATTTTGCTACATGGGTGGCTCAAATTTTGCATACAAAGGTTTTTTGGGACGGAGAATCGATTCCCACTATCAGTTTTGCTGCCCGAGTAACCCAAGTTGCTGGGCTGGTTCCACTTGACCGTCTGAAGGGTCAGGTCGGTAACCGCTTCCCGGAGGTCCATAGTAGGCTTTACTTTGCCTCTCCAAATTTTGTCTATAGGGGTTTTCTGGAACGCCCAGCTCATGCCCGGTGTCCGTTTTGCCGTCTGACGTGTCTATATTGCTGGGCTGGTTCCACTTTGCCGTCTGGAGGGTCCGGTCGGTACCGACTTCCGGGAACAAACAAACACAAACAAACAAACTGGATTATTCAGCAAACAAAGCAAGCACAAGTACAGTCGTACAAAAATAAAACGCTTTACTGAACAGGATATTCACAGAGTTGCACAAACAACTGCTTACGTGATTCCATAATACATAGAAGATAACAAAAGTACAATATATATATAATTAAAGCATATAAAGCGATCTTGCAGAATGCGCTCAGGTTGAGTCCTTCCAACCTACGTATATACGTTTAAAGGAGGCTAGTGTTTCAGTAGTCACGCACTCATTGGGGAGAGAATTCCAAACTTTTACAACCCTATTACTGAAAAAGTTCTTTTTTTCGTTTCTGCGTGAAAACGCTGGTTGTAGCATTAGAGTATGACCTCTCATACCGGTATCATCCCTATACATTAAATAGTCAGAAAAATCAACCTTATCAATCCCTTTAACAATACGAAAACATTGACATAAATCTGCTTTCACACGACGTTACTCGAGCGATTCTAAACCCAAAATTTCAAGACGTTGGAAGTAAGATTTAGTATTCAAGCCAGGGACTCTCTTCGTAAAGCGCCTCTGGACATTTTCCAAAATATTAATGTCCTTAAGCAGAAAAGGAGACCAAACAACAGAATTATATTCGAGCACAGGCCTAACATAGGTAATAAACATAGCCTTAAGAAAATCCCGGTCGGTCTTAAAAGCTTTAAAAATGAGGTTCGCGCGGGTAGAGGCTTTAACACTAACAGATGCACACTGCTCCGAAAAACTAAGCTTGTTATCCATCGGCACTCCAAGATCTTTAAATGTTTCAACTGCTGGTAGAGTTACATTTTCGACGGTACGTGATGGGGATTATTAAAACCAAAATGCATAAGAACACATTTCTCAAGGGGTATTTTTAATTGGTTTTCATTGGCCCAGTTAAAGACGTTTTCGATATCACGTAGCAAGCTTCCGTTATCTGAGACAAATTTGATTGGGAGATACAATTTTGTGTCATCGGCGTATATTTTGACAGTACTGGACATGACACGATTTACTAAATTATTGATATAAATTAGGAAAAGAAGAGGTCCCAGTACACTTCCTTGGGGGACGCCACTTATAACACTAGATGACATAGAACTAACCCCGTTTACAGTAACAGTTTGAGAACGGCCTGACAAAAAACATTCAATCCACTTCAGAAACTTAGGGGAATCCTATATTTACGTAATTTGTACAACAATTTACAGTGGCTAACGGTGTCAAACGCCTTGCTGATATCAATGTAAACTACATCCACGGGAACCTTTTCATCAATAGACGTAACCCAATCATGTACACATAAGTCCATGTTGAGTCTTAGACAAAAACCCGGTTGAACAAAAATAATCGTACAAACAGTTACGCAAAATACTCCATGAGCTTTTCAGCAAATACAGGTTAAGCTAACAGGTCTATAATTTACAGCGGCGGTTCGGCTGCCCTTCCCCTTGTAAATGGGAACTACATTAGCTAATTTCCAATCATCAGGAATATCCCCCTCCTCAAAAGATTTTTGGAAAAGAAGTTGCAAGGGAATACATAGAAGTGAGCCAAAGTTTTTTAAAAAAGATCGCAGGAAGCCGATCAGGTCCCCCACTGGAATCCACTTTCAATTTACCAATTGATTCCTCCACTTGCTTGCGAGTAATTGTAAAATTAGTTAACAAATTAATATCGTCAGGCTCAACATCCAAATCAGGCATATATGGCAGAATGCCATCATCCGTTACAAACACAGAAGAGAACTGAGTAACAAAGGCATTTGACATTTCTCGACATTCAGTTATTTGACTATTCCCATCCACCAACATAGAAATGCTCCGGCTAGACGATAGCGAATTCTTAACGAACTTAAAAAAAGATTTGGAGTTTGGATTGCCAAGACATCTTGACTCTTTACTCATAGTTTCCTGTTTAATAGCAGCCTTACACTTGTTTGCCAATACTTGTATTCATTGCGGAAATTTACAGTACGGTTAGTTTTATAACGCCAGATATTTATAACACCATATAGGACTGTACATAGCCTCTCAAAACATAGTCTATAGGGGTTTTCTGGTGCGCCCAGCTCATTCCTGGCATCCGTTTTGCCGTCTGACCCTCCCATCTTGCTGTGCTGGTTCCACTTTGCCATCTGGAGGGTCACGTCGGTGGGAGGTCATGGGGTCAAAAATGAAAATTTTCAAAAGTGGTCAAATTTGGTATCAAATGAAAGCGCTAAGCGATCTGAGCAACTTTTGCAATAGAACTGCATGCTCAAAGTGGCTGTAGAGTGCTGTGGTGGGGGTGGGGTGGGGACTTAGGCGATTTTCGGTCAAAAATGAAATTTTTCAAAAGTGGTCAAATTTGGTACCAAATGAAAGCCCTAAAGCGATCTGAGCAACTTTTGCAATAGAACTGCATGCTCAAAGTGGCTGTAGAGTGCTGTGGTGGGGTGGGGTGGGGGACTTAGGCGATTTTCGGTCAAAAATGAAATTTTTCAAAAGTGGTCGAATTTGGTACCAAATGAAAGCCCTAAGCGAGCTGAGCAACTTTTGTCATAGAGCTGCTTACCCAAAGTGGCTGTAGAGTGTAAGCGGTACAAGCTGTGGTTGGCTTGCTTGCTACTATTGAAAGATATCTATACATACCTTCAGGAGCATACATATATAAAATAATAGAAAACAAGAACAAATAGTGCTCCTTCGTCGCATGTAAAATACATATGAGTCTTCGTAGGCAGGTTGTACATAAGCAAAAACTAGCCTGCAAAATACATATGAGTTCCGTAGGGAGGTTGTAAATTAAGGAAAACAAGCAAAGTGGCATGAATGGGTTGCCGCTGGCATATTTCCTCTTATCAGGAGTCATATCTGAAGCTGCGTACATTTAAGAGCTTTGGCCCTATTACAACTTTTTATCTACTCAATGAGAGGCTTCCGAATGACACCGGTATCGACCGGATCCGACAATTTTCAATTTTGACCCATTTTGGCCGGTTTTGGCCATTTTTGACCCCTTTGAGGCCCCGTAACTAATTTTTTGTACATTTTGGTGCTTTGTCCCTATTACAGTCTTTTATCTACGCAACGAGAGCTTTCCAATGATGCTCATATTGAACGGTTTCCGTTACTTTCAATTTTGACCCATTTGGCCGGTTTTGGCCATTTTTGACCCCTTTGAAACCCCGTAACTCTTTTTTTCTACATTTTGGAGCTTTGACCCTATTACAACCTTCCAACTACTCAACGAGAGCTTTCCAATGATGCTCATATTGAACGGTTTCCGTTACTTTCAATTTTGACCCATTTGGCCGGTTTTGGCCATTTTTGACCCCTTTGAAACCCCGTAACTCTTTTTTTCTACATTTTGGAGCTTTGACCCTATTACAACCTTCCAACTACTCAACGAGAGCTTTCCAATGATGCTCATATTGAACGGTTTCCGTTACTTTCAATTTTGACCCATTTTGGCCGGTTTTGGCCATTTTTGACCCCTTTGAAACCCCGTAACTCATTTTTTCTACATTTTGGAGCTTTGACCCTATTACAACCTTTCATCTACTCAACGAGAGCTTTCGAATGACACCCATATCGACCGGATCCGACAATTTTCAGTTTTGACCCATTTTGGACGATTTACCCATTTTTGACCCTTTTTCGCCTCATAACTCAAAATAGGTCCATTTTCAGGCCTTGACCCAATTACAACTTTTTCATTACTCGTCGAGAGCTTTCGAATGATACCAAAATTAGCTCATTTGGACAACTTTTTTATTTTACTCATTTTTACTCACGAGGCTGCTCCGGGAGCACCTCTGCTCCCCCGGGGCTCCCCGCGCTTCCGGGAGCAGTTCAAGTCAAGACCTTCAAAATGAGGTATCAACCACCTCTCTACCCCTTTCCAATCTCGAGATAGAGGGGGGGGACAAGAATCCGGAGAATAATAATAATAATAAACTAGCGCTACTGCAAGAATGTGTTGCCCACAACAGGTTTTTCTGTTTATTTTTCTGCCATAACTATCGCTAGACGCATTTTCAGAAATTGTCGCAAGAAGGAAAGTTGCTCAGCTCGTCGAACTCTTTCGTTTGAGAACCATATCGACCACTTTCGGAAAAATTTTTCAAAATCCGGAATTTTCCGGATAGATTATCTCGAAATCCGTAACCTTTCCGGAAATTTCGATTTCAGTTTCGAAATCAGCGTGGCCGAATTACCCTATGACCACAACAGGTTTTTTCTGTTTATTTTCTGCCATAACTTTCGCCAGACGCATTTTCAGAAAATGTTGCAAGAAGGAAAGCTGCTCAGCTCGACGAGCTCTTTCGTTTGAGCACCATATCGACCACTTTCAGAGAAATTTCTCAAAATCCGGAATTTTCCGGAACGAATATCACGGAATCCGTAAATTTTGGGGAAATTTCGGTTTTAGTTTTGAAATCAGCGTGGTCGAATTACCCTATAACCAACTTTTGAGTGAAATCGGAGACAAAAAATTTTTCGACCCAAAATCCGGATTTTCGTGAATTCCCGCATTTTCAGTTTTTCGGACATAACTTTCGCTAGACGCATTTTCGGAAAATGTCACAAGAAGGAAAGTTGCTCAGCTCGACGAGATCTTTCATTTGAGTACCATATCGACCACTTTTGGAGAAATGTTTTAAAATCCGGAATTTTCCGGGTCCAATATCTCGAAATCCGGAAATTTTCCGGAAATTTCGATTTCAGTTTCGAAATCAGCGTGGTCGAGTTACCCTATGACCAACTTTTGAGCGAAATCGGAGACAAAAAATTTTTGACCAAATTTTGGATTTTGAAATTTCGCCTTGGTCCCCCCTTACCATTCGAAAAATTCCGGGATTCGCCATTCCCGGAATTCGGAAGGTATCGGACTGCCCAACTGAGGATCCAATGTCCTTGTCAAGGGCTTCAAAATGAGGTATCAACCACCCCTGTACCCCTTCCCAATCTCGAGATCTAGGGGGGGGACAGACGGATAATAATAATAATAATAATAAATCCTACCGGCATCAACGGGTTGTCGCGCATTTTCCTCTTATTCCTCTGTGCTTATATTGGTTCGGGCTCAAACTCAGTTTTGGAACATTTTCAGACTTGGGCTCTATCACAACTTTTCTACTATCCCTACTTGCTGAGATCTTTCGAATAAGTGCCATATTGACAACTTTTAGGACAATTTTTAAAATTCCGGTTTTTCCGGGAATTCCCGGATTTTCAGTTTTTCGGCTGTAGTTTTCGCTGGACGCATTTCCGGAAAATGTCGCAAGAAGGAAAGTTGCTCAGCTCGACGAGTTCTTTCATTTGAGTACCATATTGACCACTTTGCGAAAAATTTTTCAAAATCCGGAATTTTCCGGGCCTAATATCTCGAAATCCGTGAATTTTCCGGGAATTTCAATTTCAGATTCGAAATCAGCACCACCGACTTACCCTATGACCAACTTTTAAGCAAAATCCGAGACAAAAAATTTTTAAGTCCAAAATCCGGGTTTTCGTGAATTCCCGGATTTTCAGTTTTTCGGCTATAACTTTCGCTAGACGCATTTCCGGAAAATGTCGCAAGAAGGAAAGTTGTTCAGCTCGGCGAGCTCTTTCATTTGAGTACCATGTCGACCACTTTTGGAAAAATTTTTCAAAATCCGGAATTTTCCGGGTCGAATATCTCGAAATCCGGAAATTTTCCGGAAATTTCGATTTCAGTTTCGAAATCAGCGTGGTCGACTTACCCTATGACCAACTTTTAAGCAAAATCGGAGACAAAAAATTTTTACGTTTCCCTTGGTCCCCCCTTACGATTTTTAAAATTCCGGGATTCGCCATTCCCGGAATCCGGGAGATATCGGGATGCCCTTACAAACGGGAGCACTTCAGGTCACCCTACAACTATGGTGAGAATTTCAGCCCGATCGGTCCAGCCAATCTCGAGAAAAAGGGGGGGGACACAAATGTTGACCGGAATAATAAATAAATAAGTCAAAAGGCATCAAGTGGTTCCCGCCCGACATTTTTCTGCTTATAGAATGAGTTTATAATATTCGAGGCCCCATAACTCATTTGTCCTATATTTTGACGCGTTAGCCCTATTACAACTTTTTATCTACGCAACGAGAGCTTTCGAATGGCACCCATATTGTTGGGTTTCGGTTACTTTCAATTTTGACCCATTTTGACCGGTTTTAACCATTTTTGACCCTTTTGAGGCCCCGTAACTCATTTTTCCGACATTCTGCTGCTTTGGCCCTATTACAACTTTTTATCTATATACGTAACGAGAGCTTTCGAATGACACCAGTATTAATCGGATCCGACAATTTTCAATTTTGACCCATTTTGACCGGTTTTAACCATTTTTGACCCTTTTGGGGCCCCGTAACTCATTTGTCCTACATTTTGGAGCTTCGGTCCTATCACAACTTTTTATCTACTCAACGAGCGCTTTCGAATGACATCGGTATCGATCGGATCCGACAATTTTCAATTTTGACCCATTTTTACCTGTTTCTGGCCATTTTTGACCCCTTTGAGGCCCCGTAACTCATTTTTCCTACACTTTCACGCCTTGGCCCTATTACAACGTTTTATCCACGCAACGAGAGCTTTCGAATGATATCCATATTGGGGGGTTTTCGTCACTTTCAATTTTGACCATGTGCAGCATCACCGTATCGAGTAATTGCGAATTGTGTGACACTATGGTACCCAGGTGCCCGGAGAGTCTTCCCGCATCGGGTGCCACCCTACATGCCAAATTTCAGGCCAACTAGTTGACTCTAGCTCGAGATAAAGGCGGAAAACCCCTTCAAACGGCCGTTTTGGCCGTTTTTGGCCATTTTTGACCATTTTCGGCCTCATAACTCAAAACGGGTGCATTTTCAGGGCTTGACCCTATTACAACTTTTTCATTACTCGCCGAGAGCTTTCGAACGATACCAAAATTAGCTCATTTGGACAACTTTTTTATTTTACTCATTTTTACTCACGGGGGTGCTCCGGGAGCACCTCTGCTCCCCCGGGGCTCCCCGCGCTTCCGGGAGCAGTTCAAGTCAAGACCTTCAAAATGAGGTATCAACCACCTCTCTACCCCTTCCCAATCTCGAGATAGACAGGGGGGACACGAAAATGTGAACAATAATAAGAAGAATAAGAATAATAAACATGTCCAGAACATAGGGTTCCAAACCCTTTGGAAAAGGGCGGGAACCCAATAAATAAATAAATAAAGAAACTTAGCCATATCAAAGGGTTGTCTTTTTTTAAAAAAATGCGACAACCCAATAATAATAATAAGCACAGACCAATAACAAGGTGTTGCCCATTCCTTTGGAAAAGTGGGCAACACAACAAGCAAATTGGCATGAACGGGTTGCCGCTGGCATTTTTCCTCTTATCAGGAGACATATCTCCAGCTGTGTATATTTAGGAACGTTGGCTCTATTTCAATTTTATTATCCACTCAGAGAGCTTTCGAATGATATTAATGCTGGACTGATACTAGACTGATACGAGAACTTTCAATTTTGACCAATTTTGGTAGATTTTGGCAATTTTTGACCCTTTCGATGCTCCGTAACTCATTTTCTGTATATTTTGGTGCTTTGGCCCTATTACAACTTTTTATCTACGTAACAAGAGCTTTCCAATGATGCTCATATTGAACGGTTTCCGTTACTTTCAATTTTGACCCATTTTGGCCGGTTTTGGCCATTTTTGACCCCTTTGAAGCTCCGTAACTCAATTTTCGTACATTTTGGCGGCTTGGCCCTGTTACAACTTTTTATGTACTCAACGAGAGCTTTCAAATGACATTGATATGAGTCCGATCTGAGAACTTTCAATTTTGAGCCATTTTGGCCGTTTTTGGCCATTTTTGACCATTTTCAGCCTCATAACTCAAAATGGGTGCATTTTCAGGCCTTGACCCTATTACAACTTTTCCATTACTCGCCGAGAGCTTTCGAATGATACCAAAATTAGCTCATTTGGACAACTTTTTTATTTTACTCATTTTTACTCACGCACCTCTGCTCCCCCGGGGCTCCCCGCGCTTCCGGGAGCAGTTCAAGTCAAGACCTTCAAAATGAGGTATCAACCACCTCTCTACCCCTTTCCAATCTCGAGATAGAGGGGGGGGGACAAGAATCCGGAGAAGAAATAATAATAAATAAATAATAATAAATAAATAACGGACATACCCAAGTTAAAGGGTTGCCTTTTTGTTGAAAAAGCGGCAACCCAATAATAAATAAATAACGGACATACCCAAGTTAAAGGGTTGCCTTTTTGTTGAAAAAGCGGCAACCCAACAAGCAATTTGGCATGAATGGGTTGCCGCTGTCATTTTTCCTCTTATAAACGGGATAAGTCAATTATCCTACGATATTACTCCTTGTCCCTATGACAAATTTTTATATATTCAAAGAGAGCTTTCAAATGATATCCATATTGTGGAGTTTCGACAACTTTTAATTTTGACCCATTTTGACTGGTTTCGGCCTTTTTTGACCCCTTTCATGCCCCGTAACTCATTTTCTGTACATTTTGGTGCTTTGGCCCTATTGCAACTTTTTATCTTCTCAACGAGTGCTTTCGAATGATACCGGTATCGACCGGATCCGACAATTTTCAATTTTGACACATTTTGGCCGGTTTTGGCTATTTTTGACCCCTTTGAGGCCCCGTAACTCATTTTTTGTAAATTATGGTGCTTTGGCCCTATTACAACTTTTTATCCACTCCATGAGAGCTTTCGAATGATACCGATATGAGCCCGATCCGAGAAGTTTCAATTTTGAGCCATTTTGGCCGGTTTTGGCCATTTTTGACCATTTTCGGCCTCATAACTCAAAATGGGTGCATTTTCAGGCCTTGACCCTATTACAACTTTTTCTTTACTCGTCGAGAGCTTTCGAATGATACCAAAATTAGCTCATTTGGACAACTTTTTTATTTTACTCATTTTTACTCACGGGGGTGCTCCGGGAGCACCTCTGCTCCCCCGGGGCTCCCCGCGCTTCCGGGAGCAGTTCAAGTCAAGACCTTCAAAAAGAGGTATCAACCACCTCTCTACCCCTTTCCAATCTCGAGATAGAGGGGGGGGACAAGAATCCGGAGAATAATAATAATAAGTCAAAAGGCATCAAGTGGTTCCCGCCCGACATTTTTCCGTTTATACAAATAGCTTATCTATTTTCTGGGGAAGTATGTAGTTTCTTATCTTTAAGTCTATTATAACTGTTTCCCAGCTCATCCAGAGCTTTCGATTGATACCACTACAAGCTCGATTGAACAAAGTTCAATTTTCACTCATTTTGACCATTTGTGTGATTTTTACCCCATTCGAAGGCTCGTAGCTCCTTTTTCTCACACTTTGACGCGATGAGCCTATTACAACTTTTTATCTACGCAACGAGAGCTTTCGAATGATACCCATACTGTGGGGTTTCCGACAACTTTTACTTTTGACCCATTTTGACCGGTTTTGGCCATTTTTGACCCCTTTGAGGCTCCGTAACTCATTTCTCCTACATTTTGGCGCTTTACCCCTAGTATAACTTCTTACCTACGCAACGAGAGCTTTCGAATGATACCCATATTGGGGGGTTCCGACAACTTCTAATTTTGACCCAATTTGACCGTTTTTGGCCATTTTTGACCCCTTTGAGGCCCCGTAACTCATTTCTCCTACATTTTGGCGCTTTACCCCTATTACAACTTTTTACCTACGCAACGAAAGCTTTCGAATGATACCCATATTGTGGGGTTCCGACAACTTTAGTTTTGACCCATTTTGACCGTTTCTGGCCATTTTTGACCCCTTTGGAGCCCCGTAACTCATTTTTCCTACATTTTGACGCTTTGGCCCTATTACAACTTTTTATCTACTCAACGAGAGCTTTCGAATGACATCGGTATCGATCGGATCCGACAATTTTCAATTTTGACCCATTTTGACCGGTTTTGGCCATTTTTGACCCCTTTGAGGCCCCGTAACTCATTTTTCCTACATTTTGACGCCTTGGCCCTATTACAACTTTTTATCCACGCAACGAGAGCTTTCGAATGATATCCATATTGGGGGGTTTTCCGTCACTTTCAATTTTGACCATTTGCAGCATCACCGTATCGAGTAATTGCTAACTGCGTGACACTATGGAACCCAGATGCCCGGAGGGTCTTCCCGCATCGGGTGCCACCCTACATGCCAAATTTCAGGCCAACTAGTTGACTCTAGCTCGAGCTAAAGGCGGAAAACCCCTTCAAACGGCCGTTTTGGCCGTTTTTGGCCATTTTTGACCATTTTCGGCCTCATAACTCAAATTAGGTACATTTTCAGGCCTTGACCCTATTACAACTTTTTCATAGCTCAACGAGAGCTTTCGAATGATACCAAAATTAGCTCATTTGGACAACTTTTTTATTTTACTCATTTTTACTCACGGGGGTGCTCCGGGAGCACCTCTGCTCCCCCGGGGCTCCCCGCGCTTCCGGGAGCACTTCAAGTCAAGACCTTCAAAATGAGGTATCAACCACCTCTCTACCCCTTTCCAATCTCGAGATAGAGGGGGGGTACACGAAATTGTGGACAATAATAATAAGAATAAATCCTACCGGCATCAACGGGTTGTCGCGCATTTTCCTCTTATTCCTCTGTGCTTATATTGGCTCGGGCTCAAACTCAGTTTTGCAACATTTTCAGACTTTGGCTCTGTCACAACTTTTCTACTATCCCTACTCGCTTTCGAATAAGTACCATATTGACAACTTTTAGGACAATTTTTAAAATTCCGGTTTTTCCGGGAATTCCCGGATTTTCAGTTTTTCGGCTGTAATTTTCACTGGACGCATTTCCGGAAAATGTCGCAAGAAGGAAAGTTGCTAAGCTCGAAGAGATCTTTCATTTGAGTACCATATCGGCCACTTTTGGAGAAATTTTTGCAAAATCCGGAATTTTCCGGTTAGAATATCTCGAAATCCAGAAATTTTCCGGAAATTTCGATTTCAGTTTCGAAATCAGCGTGGTCGAGTTACCCTACGACCAACTTTTGAGCGAAATCGGAGACAAAAAATTTTTAAGTCCAAAATGCGGGTTTTCGTGAATTCCCGGATTTTCAGTTTTTCGGCTATAACTTTCGCTAGACGCATTTCCGGAAAATGTCGCAAGAAGGAAAGTTGTTCAGCTCGGCGAGCTCTTTTATTTGAGTACCATATCGACCACTTTTAGAGAAATTTTTCAAAATCCGGAATTTTCCGGGCCGAATATATCGAAATCCGTAAATTTTCCGGAAATTTCGATTTCAGTTTCGAAATCAGCGTGGTCGAGTTACCCTATGACCAACTTTTGAGCGAAATCGGAGACAAAAAATTTTTAAGTCCAAAATGCGGGTTTTCGTGAATTCCCGGATTTTCAGTTTTTCGGCTATAACTTTCGCTAGACGCATTTCCGGAAAATGTCGCAAGAAGGAAAGTTGTTCAGCTCGGCGAGCTCTTTTATTTGAGTACCATATCCACCACTTTTAGAGAAATTTTTCAAAATCCGGAATTTTCCGGGTCGAATATCTCGAAATCCGGAAATTTTCCGGAAATTTCGATTTCAGTTTCGAAATCAGCGTGGTCGACTTACCCTATGACCAACTTTTAAGCAAAATCGGAGACAAAAAATTTTTACGTTTCCCTTGGTCCCCCCTTACGATTTTTAAAATTCCGGGATTCGCCATTCCCGGAATCCGGGAGATATCGGGATGCCCTTACAAACGGGAGCACTTCAGGTCACCCTACAACTATGGTGAGAATTTCAGCCCGATCGGTCCAGCCAATCTCGAGAAAAAGGGGGGGGACACAAATGTTGACCGGAATAATAAATAAATAAATAAATAAATAAAGAAACTTAGCCATATCAAAGGGTTGTCTTTTTTTAAAAAAAATGCGACAACCCAATAAGAATAATAATAATAATAATAAGTCAAAAGGCATCAAGTGGTTCCCGCCCGACATTTTTCCGTTTATACAAATAGCTTATCTATTTTCTGGGGAAGTATGTAGTTTCTTATCTTTAAGTCTATTATAACTGTTTCCCAGCTCATCCAGAGCTTTCGATTGATACCACTACAAGCTCGATTGAACAAAGTTCAATTTTCACTCATTTTGACCATTTGTGTGATTTTTACCCCATTCGAAGGCTCGTAGCTCCTTTTTCTCACACTTTGACGCGATGAGCCTATTACAACTTTTTATCTACGCAACGAGAGCTTTCGAATGATACCCATACTGTGGGGTTTCCGACAACTTTTACTTTTGACCCATTTTGACCGGTTTTGGCCATTTTTGACCCCTTTGAGGCTCCGTAACTCATTTCTCCTACATTTTGGCGCTTTACCCCTAGTATAACTTCTTACCTACGCAACGAGAGCTTTCGAATGATACCCATATTGGGGGGTTCCGACAACTTCTAATTTTGACCCAATTTGACCGTTTTTGGCCATTTTTGACCCCTTTGAGGCCCCGTAACTCATTTCTCCTACATTTTGGCGCTTTACCCCTATTACAACTTTTTACCTACGCAACGAAAGCTTTCGAATGATACCCATATTGTGGGGTTCCGACAACTTTAGTTTTGACCCATTTTGACCGTTTCTGGCCATTTTTGACCCCTTTGGAGCCCCGTAACTCATTTTTCCTACATTTTGACGCTTTGGCCCTATTACAACTTTTTATCTACTCAACGAGAGCTTTCGAATGACATCGGTATCGATCGGATCCGACAATTTTCAATTTTGACCCATTTTGACCGGTTTTGGCCATTTTTGACCCCTTTGAGGCCCCGTAACTCATTTTTCCTACATTTTGACGCCTTGGCCCTATTACAACTTTTTATCCACGCAACGAGAGCTTTCGAATGATATCCATATTGGGGGGTTTTCCGTCACTTTCAATTTTGACCATTTGCAGCATCACCGTATCGAGTAATTGCTAACTGCGTGACACTATGGAACCCAGATGCCCGGAGGGTCTTCCCGCATCGGGTGCCACCCTACATGCCAAATTTCAGGCCAACTAGTTGACTCTAGCTCGAGCTAAAGGCGGAAAACCCCTTCAAACGGCCGTTTTGGCCGTTTTTGGCCATTTTTGACCATTTTCGGCCTCATAACTCAAATTAGGTACATTTTCAGGCCTTGACCCTATTACAACTTTTTCATAGCTCAACGAGAGCTTTCGAATGATACCAAAATTAGCTCATTTGGACAACTTTTTTATTTTACTCATTTTTACTCACGGGGGTGCTCCGGGAGCACCTCTGCTCCCCCGGGGCTCCCCGCGCTTCCGGGAGCACTTCAAGTCAAGACCTTCAAAATGAGGTATCAACCACCTCTCTACCCCTTTCCAATCTCGAGATAGAGGGGGGGTACACGAAATTGTGGACAATAATAATAAGAATAAGAATAATAATAATAATAATAATAATAAGAATAATAAACATGTCCAGAACATAGGGTTCCAAACCCTTTGGAAAAGGGCGGGAACCCAATAATAATAAGAATAATAAACATGTCCAGAACATAGGGTTCCAAACCCTTTGGAAAAGGGCGGGAACCCAATAACTAGCGAAGTAGCGAGAATGGGTTGCCGCGGCATTTTCCGTTTATATATGACTATATCTCCCAAGAGAGGCACCTTTGTGACCCATTATAGTATGATTCGTGTAGTCCGTATCGAGAGCTCTCATTAGAGTACTATATTGACCATATTTTGAGAAGTTTCGATTTTTGGCCATTTTGGTCGATTTTGACCATTTTTGACCTCTTTGAAGCTCCGTAACTCAATTTTCGTACACTTTGGCGGTTTGCCCCTATTACAACTTTTTATCTACTCAACGAGAGCTTTCGAATAAGCCCCATATTGGGTGGTTTCCGATACTTTCAATTTTGAGTCATTTTGGCCGATTTTGACCATTTTTGACCTCTTTGAAGCTCCGTAACTCAATTTTCGTACAATTTGGCGGCTTGGCCCTATTACAACTTTTTATCTACTCAACGAGAGCTTTCGAATGAGCCCTATATTGGGCAGTTTCCGATACTTTCAATTTTGACCATATGCAGCATCACCGTATCGAGTACTTTCGCATACCGCAAGGGGGGGAACCCCCCGCACTTCAGTCAACACTTCACCCCACCCCCTAACCCCCCTGAAAATTTCAGCCCAATCGGGCCACCCTAGCAAAAGTTAGAGGGGGGGGGACAGGGGGTGGTCACGAGAATAATAAATAATAATAATAATAATAATAATAAAAACGGACATACCCAGATGAAAGGGTTGCCTTTTTGTGTAAAAAGCGGCAACCCAATAAATAAATCCTACCGGCATCAACGGGTTGTCGCGCATTTTCCTCTTATTCCTCTGTGCTTATATTGGCTCGGTCTCACGTTTTGGAACATTTTCAGACTTTGACCCTATCACAACTTTTTCCCTACTCGCTGAGAACTTTCGAATAAGTACCATATTGACAACTTTTAAAATTCCGGTTTTTTCCGGAAATTACGGATTGCGGTCATAGCTTTCGCCAGAAACAATTTCAGAAAATACGGTAATGATAAAAATTACTCAGCGCGACGAGCTCTTTCGTTTGAGTACCATATCTACTACTTTTGGAGAAATTTTTCAAAATCCGGAATTTTCCGGGGCGAATATCTCGAAATCCGGAAATTTTAGGGAAATTTCGATTCCAGTTTCGAAATCAGCGTGGTCGAATTACCCTATAACCAACTTTTGAGTGAAATCGAAGACAAAAAATTTTTAAGTCCAAAATCCGGGTTTTCGTGAATTCCCGGATTTTCAGTTTTTCGGCTATAACTTTCGCTGGACGCATTTCCGGAAAATGTCGCAAGAAGGAAAGTTGTTCAGCTCGACGAGCTCTTTCATTTGAGTACCATATCTACTACTTTTGGAGAAATTTTTCAAAATCCGGAATTTTCCGGGGCGAATATCTCGAAATCCGTAAATTTTCCGGAAATTTCGATTTCAGTTTCGAAATCAGCGTGGTCGAATTACCCTATGACCAACTTTTGAGCAAAATAGGGGACAAAAAATTTTTACGTTTCCCTTGGTCCCCCCTTACCATTTTTAAAAATTCCGGGAGCCACCATTCCCGGAATCCGGGAGATATCGGGCTACCCCCACTTCCGGTACCACTTCAGGTCACCCTACAACTATAGTGAAAATTTCAGCCCGATCGGTCCAGCCAATCTCGAGAAAAAGGGGGGGGGACAAGATTGTTTACCGATATAATAAATAAACAAGCAATTTGGCATGAATGGGTTGCCGCTGGCATTTTTCCTCTTATCAAGGGACAACTCCTTTTGCATGCAGCTAGGAGCTTTGTCTCCATTACAACTTTTTATCTACGCAACGAGAGCTTTCGATTGATATCCATATTGTGAATTTCCGACACTTTTTAATTTTGACCCTTTTTGACTGATTTTGGCCATTTTTGGCCATTTTTGACCCGTTTGAGCCTCCGTAACTCATTTTTCCTCCACTTTGGTGCGTTGGCCCTATTACAACTTTTTATCTACGCAAGGAGAGCTTTCCAATGATATCCATATTGTGGATTTCCGACACTTTTTAATTTTGAGCCATTTTGACCGATTTTGGCCATTTTTGACCCATTTTAGGCCAAGTAACTAATTTTCTGTACACTTTGGTGCTTTGGCCCTATTATAACATTTTATCCACTCCATGAGAGCTTTCGAATGATACCAATATGAGTCCGATCTGAGAACTTTCAATTTTGAGCCATTTTGGCCGTTTTTGGCCATTTTTCACCATTTTTCGCCTCATAACTCAAAATGAGTGCATTTTCAGGCCTTGACCCAATTACAACTTTTTCTTTACTCGTCGAGAGCTTTCGAATGATATCAAAATTAGCTCATTTGGACAACTTTTTTATTTTACTCATTTTTACTCACGGGGGTGCTCCGGGAGCACCTCTGCTCCCCCGGGGCTCCCCGCGCTTCCGGGAGCAGTTCAAGTCAAGACCTTCAAAATGAGGTATCAACCACCTCTCTACCCCTTCCCAATCTCGAGATAGAGGGGGGGACAAGAATCCGGAGAATAATAATAATAATAATAATAACTAGCGCTACTGCAAGAATGTGTTGCCCACAACAGGTTTTTCTGTTTATTTTTCTGCCATAACTTTCGCTAGACTCATTTTCAGAAAATGCCGCAAGAAGGAAAGGTGCTCAGCTCGACGAACGCTTTCGTTTGAGCACCATATCGACCACTTTCTGAGAAATTTTTCAAAATCCGGAGTATTCCGGAACGAATATCTCGAAATCAGTAAAGTTTCCGGAAATTTCGGTTTTAGTTTCGAAATCAGCGTGGTCGAATTACCCCATGATCAACTTTTCCGTGAAATCGGAGACAAAAACTTTTTCGACCCAAAATCCGGATTTTCGTGAATTCCCGGATTTTCAGTTTTTCGGCTATAACTTTCGCTAGACGCATTTTTGGAAAATGCCGCAAGAAGGAAAGTTGCTCAGCTCGACGAGATCTTTCATTTGAGTACCATATCGACCACTTTTGGAGAAATTTTTCAAAATCCGGAATTTTCCGTGTCCAATATCTCGAAATCCGTAAAATTTCCGGAAATTTCGATTTCAGTTTCGAAATCAGCGTGGTCGAGTTACCCTATGACCAACTTTTGAGCGAAATCGGAGACAAAAAATTTTTGACCAAATTCCGGATTTTGAAATTTCGCCTTGGTCCCCCCTTACCAACCGAAAAATTCCGGGATTCGCCATTCCCGGAATCCGGAAGGTACCGGAGCCATCTCGCTTCCGGGAGATGTCCTAGCCAAGGGCTTCAAAATGAGGTATCAACCACCCCTGTACCCCTTCCCAATCTCGAGATCTAGGGGGGGGACAGACGGATAATAATAATAATAAGTCAAAAGGCATCAAGTGGTTCCCGCCCGACTTTTTCCCCGAGCACTTGGGCTTATTTTCTGTGATTAGACTTGTTTTCAGGCTTTACCACTATTACAACTGTTTATCTACGCAACGAGAGCTTTCAATATCAACATAACCCGACAACTTTCAATGTGAACGATTTTGACAGTTTTTGGCCATTTTTGACACCTTTGTAGCCCCGTAACTCATTTTTCCTACATTTTGACGCTTCGGCCCTATTACATCGTTTTATACACACAACGAGAGCTTTCGAATGATACCCATATTGGGGGGTTTCCGGCACTTTCAATTTTGGCCCATTTTAACCGTTTCTGTCCATTTTTGACCCCTTTGGAGCCCCGTAACTCATTTTTTCTACATTTTGACGCTTCATCCCTATTACAACTTTTTATCCACGCAACGAGAGCTTTCGAATGACACCGGTATCAGCCGTATCCGACAATTTTCAATTTTGGCCCATTTTGACCGTTTCTGGCCATTTTTGACCCCTTTGGAGCCCCGTAACTCTTTTCTCCTACATTTTGGCGCTTTACCCCTATTACAACTTTTTATTTACGCAACGAGAGCTTTCGAATGATACCCATATTGGGGGGTTTCCGTCACTTTCAATTTTGACCATTTGCAGCATCACCGTATCGAGTAATTGCGAATTGTGTGACACTATGGTACCCACGTGCCCGGAGGGTTTTCCCGCATCGGGTGCCATCCTACATGCAAAATTTCAGGCCAACTAGTTGACTCTAGCTCGAGATAAAGGCGGAAAACCCCTTCAAACGGCCGTTTTGGCCGTTTTTGGCCATTTTTGACCCTTTTTCGCCTCATAACTCAAAATAGGTACATTTTCAGGACTTGACCCTATTACAACTTTTTCATGGCTCGACGAGAGCTTTCGAATGATACCAAAATTAGCTCATTTGGACAACTTTTTTATTTTACTCATTTTTACTCACGGGGCTGCTCCGGGAGCACCTCTGCTCCCCCGGGGCTCCCCGCGCTTCCGGGAGCAGTTCAAGTCAAGACCTTCAAAATGAGGTATCAACCACCTCTCTATCCCTTTCCAATCTCGAGATAGAGGGGGGGTACACGAAAATGTGAACAATAATAAGAATAAATCCTACCGGCATCAACGGGTTGTCGCGCATTTTCCTCTTATTCCTCTGTGCTTATATTGGCTCGGGCTAAAACTCAGTTTTGGAACATTTTCAGACTTTGGCCCTATCACAACTTTTTCCCTACTCGCTGAGAGCTTTCGAATAAGTACCATATTGACAACTTTTAGGACACTTTTTAAAATTCCGGTTTTTCCGGGAATTCCCGGATTTTCAGTTTTTTGGCCGTAATTTTCGCTGGACGCATTTCCGGAAAATGTCGCAAGAAGGAAAGTTGCTCAGCTCGACGAGTTCTTTCATTTGAGTACCATATCGACCACTTTCGGAAAAATTTTTCAAAATCCGGAATTTTCCGGGCCGAATATATCGAAATCCGTAAATTTTCCGGGAATTTCGATTTCAGTTTCGAAATCAGCGCCACCGACTTACCCTATGACCAATTTTTAAGCAAAATCCGAGACAAAAAATTTTTAAGTCCAAAATCCGGGTTTTCGTGAATTCCCGGATTTTCAGTTTTTCGGCTATAACTTTCGCTAGACGCATTTCCGGAAAATACCGCAAGAAGGAAAGTTGTTCAGCTCGACGAGCTCTTTCATTTGAGTACCATATCGACCACTTTTGGAGAAATTTTTCAAAATCCGGAATTTTCCGGGTTGCATATCTCGAAATCCGGAAATTTTCCGGAATTTTCGATTTCAGTTTCGAAATCAGCGTGGTCGACTTACCCTATGACCAACTTTTAAGCAAAATCGGAGACAAAAAATTTTTACGTTTCCCTTGGTCCCCCCTTACGATTTTTAAAATTCCGGGATTCGCCATTCCCGGAATCCGGGAGATATCGGGATGCCCTTACAAACGGGAGCACTTCAGGTCACCCTACAACTATGGTGAGAATTTCAGCCCGATCGGTCCAGCCAATCTCGAGAAAAAGGGGGGGGGACACAAATGTTGACCGGAATAATAAATAAACTAGCGCTACTGCAAGAATGTGTTGCCCACGATAGGTTTTTCTGTTTATTTTTCTGCCATCACTTTCGCTAGACGCATTTTCAGAAATTGTTGCAAGGAGGAAAGTTGCTCGGCTCGACGAGCTCTTTTGATAGAGTACCATATCGGCCACTTTTAGAGAAATTTTTCAAAATCCGGAATTTTCCGGGGCGAATATCTCGAAATCCGTAAATTTTCCGGAAATTTCGATTTCATTTTCGAAATCAGCGCGGTCGAGTTACCCTATGACCAACTTTTGAGCGAAATCGGAGACAAAAAATTTTTTGGTCCAAAATCCATGAATTCCCGGATTTTCAGTTTTTCGGCCATAACTTTCGCTAGACGCATTTCCGGAAAATGTCGCAAGAAGGAAAGTCGCTCAGCTTGATGAGATCTTTCATTTGAGTACCATATCGACCACTTTTGGAGAAATTTTTCAAAATCCGGAATTTTCCGGGTCCAATATCTCGAAATCCGGAAACTTTCCGGAAATTTCGATTTCAGTTTTGAAATCAGCGTGGTCGAATTACCCTATGACCAACTTTTGAGCGAAATCGGAGACAAAAAATTTTTGACCAAATTTTGGATTTTGAAATTTCGCCTTGGTCCCCCCTTACCAACCGAAAAATTCCGGAATTCACCATACCCGGAATCCGGAAGGTATCGGAGCCATCTTGCTTCCCGGAGATGTCCTAGTCAAGGGCTTCAAAATAAGGTATCAACCAGCCCTGTACCCCTTCCCAATCTCGAGATCTAGGGGGGGGACAGACGGATAATAATAATAATAATAATAATAATAAGCACAGACCAATAACAAAGTGTTGCCCATTCCTTTGGAAAAGTGGGCAACACAATAAATAAATAAATAAATAAAGAAACTTAGCCATATCAAAGGGTTGTCTTTTTTTTAAAAAAAATGCGACAACCCAATAAGAATAATAATAAGTCAAAAGGCATCAAGTGGTTCCCGCCCGGCATTTTTCCGTTTATAGAATGAGTTTATAATATTCGGGGTCCCATAACTCATTTGTCCTATATTTTGACGCGTTAACCCTATTACGACTATTTATCTACGTAACGAGAGCTTTCGAATGATACCCATATTGTTGGGTTTCCGTTACTTTCAATTTTGACCCATTTTGACCGGTTTTGGCCATTTTTGATCTCCTTGAGGCTCCGTATCTCATTTTCCCCACATTTTGGTGCGTTGGCTCTATTACAACATTTTATCTACGTAACGAGAGCTTTCGAATGATACCAATATTAGGCAGTTTCCGTTACTTTCAATTTTTACCCATTTTGACCGTTTTTGGTCATTTTTGACCATTTTGCGGCCTCGTATCTCATTTTTCCCACATTTTGGTGCGTGGGCACTATTGCAACTTTTTATCCACACATCGATAGCTTTCGAATGGTATCCATATTGGGGGGTTTCCGACAACTTTTAATTTTGGCCATTTTGACCGTTTCTGGCCATTTTTGACCCCTTTGGAACCACGTAACTCATTTTTCCTACATTTTGACGCTTTGGCCCTATTACAACTTTTTATCCACGCAATGAGAGCGTTCGAATGACACCGGTATCAGCCGTATCCGACAATTTTCAATTTTGGCCCATTTTGACCGTTTCTGGCCATTTTTGACCCCTTTGGAGCCCCGTAACTCATTTTTCCTACATTTTGACGCTTTACCCCTATTACAACTTTTTACCTACGCAACGAGAGCTTTCGAATGATACCCATATTGGGGGGTTTCCGTCACTTTCAATTTTGACCATTTGCAGCATCACCGTATCGAGTAATTGCTAATTGCCTGACACTATGGAACCCAGGTGCCCGGAGGGTCTTATCGCATCGGGTGCCACCCTACATGCCAAATTTCAGGCCAACTAGTTGACTCTAGCTCGAGATAAAGGCGGAAAACCCCTTCAAACGGCCGTTTTGGCCGTTTTTGGCCATTTTTGACCCTTTTTCGCCTCATAACTAAAAATGGGTGCATTTTCAGGCCTTGACCCAATTACAACTTTTTCATTACTCGCCGAGAGCTTTCGAATGATACCAAAATTAGCTCATTTGGACAACTTTTTTATTTTACTCATTTTTACTCACGGGGCTGCTCCGGGAGCACCTCTGCTCCCCCGGGGCTCCCCGCGCTTCCGGGAGCAGTTCAAGTCAAGACCTTCAAAATGAGGTATCAACCACCTCTCTATCCCTTTCCAATCTCGAGATAGAGGGGGGGTACACGAAAATGTGAACAATAATAAGAATAACTAGCGCTACTGCAAGAATGTGTTGCCCACAACAGGTTTTTCTGTTTATTTTTCAGCCATAACTATCGCTAGAGGCATTTTCGGAAAATGACGCAAGAAGGAAAGTTGTTCAGCTCGACGAGCTCTTTCAATTGCGTACCATATCGACCACTTTCAGAGAAATTTTTCAAAATCCGGAATTTTCCGGAACGAATATCTCGAAATCCGTAAATTTTCGGTAAATTTCGGTTTTAGTTTCGAAATTAGCGTGGTCGAATTACCCTATGACCAACTTTTGAGAGAAATCGGAGACAAAAAATTTTTCGACCCAAAATCCGGATTTTCGTGAATTCCCGGATTTTCAGTTTTTCGGCTATAACTTTCGCTAGACGCATTTTTGGAAAATGCCGCAAGAAGGAAAGTTGCTCAGCTCGACGAGATCTTTCATTTGAGTACCATATCGACCACTTTTGGAGAAATTTTTCAAAATCCGGAATTTTCCGTGTCCAATATCTCGAAATCCGTAAAATTTCCGGAAATTTCGATTTCAGTTTCGAAATCAGCGTGGTCGAGTTACCCTATGACCAACTTTTGAGCGAAATCGGAGACAAAAAATTTTTGACCAAATTCCGGATTTTGAAATTTCGCCTTGGTCCCCCCTTACCAACCGAAAAATTCCGGGATTCGCCATTCCCGGAATCCGGAAGGTACCGGAGCCATCTCGCTTCCGGGAGATGTCCTAGCCAAGGGCTTCAAAATAAGGTATCAACCACCCCTGTACCCCTTCACAATCTCGAGATCTAGGGGGGGGACAGACGGATAATAATAATAATAATAAGCACAGACCAATAACAAGGTGTTGCCATTTCCTTTGGAAAAGTGGGCAACACAATAATAAGAATAAGAATAATAATAATAACTAGCGCTACTGCAAGAATGTGTTGCCCACAACACGGCCCTTTGGGGTATAGATTTTGCTAGATACTTTTTAAGTTATTTCTGTTCAGGAAATCTGTCCCAGGACTCCAAGAGCTTTCAATTAAGTACCATATTGCCCGTGTTTCAACGAATTTTTGAAAATCCGGTTTTTCCCGGAATTCCGGATTTTCCAATCTGCGGCCATAACTTTCGCTAGAAACATTTCCGGAAAGTATGGTAATGATAAAAATTACTCAGCTCGATGAGCTCTTTCATTTGAGTACCATATCGACCACTTTCGGAGAAATTTTTCAAAATTCGGAATTTTCCGGGTCGAATATCTCGAAATCCGGAAATTTTTCGAAAATTTCGATTTCAGTTTCGAAATCAGCGTGGTCGAGTTGCCCTATGACCAACTTTTGAGCGAAATCGGAGACAAAAAATTTTTGACCAAATTTTGGATTTTGAAATTTCGCCTTGGTCCCCCCTTACCAACCGAAAAATTCCGGGATTCGCCATTCCCGGATTCCGGAAGGTATCGGAGCCATCTTGCTTCCCGGAGATGTCCTAGTCAAGGGCTTCAAAATGAGGTATCAACCACCCCTGTACCCCTTCCCAATCTCGAGATCTAGGGGGGGGACAGACGGATAATAATAATAATAATAATAATAATAAGTCAAAAGGCATCAAGTGGTTCCCGCCCGACATTTTTCCGTTTATAGTACGGGCTCATTTTCTGGTAAAGTATTTGGTTTCATGCTTTGCGTCTATAACAGTTTCCCAGCTCATCAAGAGCTTTCGGTTGATGCAATTATCAGCCAGATCCGACAAAGTTCAATTTTTACCCTTTTGACCAGTTTGGTTAATTGTGACCCCTTTCAAACACTGTAACTCATTTTTCCTACATTTTGACGCTTTGGCCCTATTACAACTTTTTATCTAAGTAACGAGAGCTTTCGAATGATACCCATGTCATCCCAATTGAACAATTTTTAATTTTGACCCATTTTCACCGGTTTTGGCCATTTTTGACCCCTTTGAGGCTCCGTAACTCATTTTTCCTACATTTTGGCGCTTTACCCCTATTACAACTTCTTATCTACGCAACGAGAGCTTTCGAATGATACCCATATTGCGGGGTTTCCGACAATTTTTATTTTGACCCATTTTGACCGGTTTTTGCCATTTGTGACCACTTTGAGGCTCCGTAACTCATTTCTTCTACATTTTGGCGCTTTATCCCTATTACAGCTTTTAACCTACGCAACGAGAGCTTTCGAATGATACCCATTTTGGGGGGGGGTTTCCGTCACTTTCAATTTTGACCATTTGCAGCATCACCGTATCGAGTAATTGCGAATTGTGTGACACTATGGTTCCCAGGTGCCCGGAGTCTTCCCGCTTCGGGTGCCACCCTACATGCAAAATTTCAGGCCAACTAGTTGACTTTGGCTCGAGATAAAGGCGGGAAACCCCTTCAAACGGCCGTTTTGGCCGTTTTTGGCCATTTTTGACCCTTTTTCGCCTCATAACTCAAAATAGGTACATTTTCAGGCCTTGATCCAATTACAACTTTTTCATTACTCGCCGAGAGCTTTCGAATGATACCAAAATTAGCTCATTTGGACAACTTTTTTATTTTACTCATTTTTACTCACGGGGGTGCTCCGGGAGCACCTCTGCTCCCCCGGGGCTCCCCGCGCTTCCGGGAGCAGTTCAAGTCAAGACCTTCAAAATGAGGTATCAACCACCTCTCTACCATTTCCCAATCTCGAGATAGAGGGGGGGGACACGAAATTGTGGACAATAATAATAATAATAATAATAAGAATAATAATAATAAACATGTCCAGAACATAGGGTTCCAAACCCTTTGGAAAAGGGCGGGAACCCAATAATAATAAGCACAGACCAATAACAAAGTGTTGCCCATTCCATTGGAAAAGTGGGCAACACAATAATAATAAACATGTCCAGAACATAGGGTTCCAAACCCTTTGGAAAAGGGCGGGAACCCAATAATAAGAATAAACATGTCCAGAACATAGGGTTCCAAACCCTTTGGAAAAGGGCGGGAACCCAATAATAATAAGTCAAAAGGCATCAAGTGGTTCCCGCCCGACATTTTTCTGCTTATAGAATGAGTTTATAATATTCGGGGCCCCATAACTCATTTGTCCTATATTTTGACTCGTTAGCCCTATTACAACTTTTTATCTACGCAACGAGAGCTTTCGAATGACACCCATATTGTTGGGTTTCGGTTACTTTCAATTTTGACCCATTTAGACCGGGTTTGGCCATTTTTGACCCTTTTGAGGCCCCGTAACTCATTTCTGCTACATTTTGGCGCTTTGCCCCTATTACAACTTTTTATCTACGCAACGAGAGCTTTCGAATGACACCGTATCAGCCGTATACGGCAATTTTCAATTTTGGCCCATTTTGACCATTTCTGGCCATTTTTTGACCCCTTTGGAGCCCCGTAACTCATTTTTCCTACATTTTGACGCTTTATCCTTATTACAACTTTTTACCTACGCAACGAGAGCTTTCGAATGATACCCATATTGGGGGGTTTCCGCCACTTTCAATTTTGGCCCATTTCGACCGTTTCTGGCCATTTTTGACCCCTTTGGAGCCCCGTAACTCATCTTTCCTACACTTTGACGCTTTATCCCTATTACAACTTTTTACCTACGCAACAAGAGCTTTCGAATGATACCCATATTGGGGGGGTTCCGTCACTTTCAATTTTGACCATTTGCAGCATCACCGTATCGAGTAATTGCTAATTGCCGGACACTATGGAACCCAGGTGCCCGGAGGGTCTTCCCGCATCGGGTGCCACCCTACATGCCAAATTTCAGGCCAACTAGTTGACTCTAGCTTGAGATAAAGGCGGAAAACCCCTTCAAACGGCCGTTTTGGCCGTTTTTGGCCATTTTTGACCCGTTTTCGCCTCATAACTCAAAATGGGCACATTTTCAGGACTTGACCCTATTACAACTTTTTCATGGCTCGACGAGAGCTTTCGAATGATACCAAAATTAGCTCATTTGGACAACTTTTTTATTTTACTCATTTTTACTCACGGGGCTGCTCCGGGAGCACCTCTGCTCCCCCGGGGCTCCCCGCGCTTCCGGGAGCAGTTAAAGTCAAGACCTTCAAAATGAGGTATCAACCACCTCTCTACCCCTTTCCAATCTCGAGATAGAGGGGGGGGTACACGAAAATGTGAACAATAATAAGAATAAGAATAATAATAATAAGAATAAACATGTCCAGAACATAGGGTTCCAAACCCTTTGGAAAAGGGCGGGAACCCAATAACTAGCGCTACTGCAAGAATGTGTTGCCCACAACACGTTCCCTTTAGGGTGAAAACTCGATTTTCGTACAGTTTCATGCTTCGGTCATATTACAACTCTTTCTCAGGTCGTCAAGTGCTTTCGAATGATGCTAGTATGAGCCCGATCCGCCAAGTTTCATTTTTGACCAATTGTTGCTCGAATCAAAATCAATCTTCTTGTCAAAACTGTAATTTGGTACATTTTCACGCTTTATTGCTATTACAGCTTTTTCTTAGCTCGTTGAGAGCTTTCGAATGATACCAAAATCAGCTGGATCCAAGAAATTTCATTTTTGACCAATTTTTGCTAAATGGTTGCCCATAAAAGGGCAGTTGGGATAAGAGATTTTCGATAATTATTGATGAAAGGTATTTGATTCAGCTTCTTAAAAGGTATCCTAGCAAATCCACCAGCTCAATTTGACTAACAAGTGCAAAAACTCTTATATCAGGCGTTTCTTGGCAGTTTGCTCACTTTTGCGGTCTCCAACAGTGTAACTTTCGGCAATATCTCGAGATCCATAAGGGCTAGAAAAATTTCGATTGCAGATTTGAAATCTACGTCCCCGGGTTACCCTATGACCAAATTTTAAGCAAAATCGGAGACAAAAAATTTTTGACCAAATTTTGGATTTTGAAATTTCGCCTTGGTCCCCCCTTACCATTCTCAAAATTCCGGGATTCGCCATTCCCGTAATCCGGAAGGTATCGGGGTGCCCAACTGAGGATCCAATATCCAAGTGAATATCTTCAAAATGAGGTATCAACCACCCCTGTACCCCTTCCCAATCTCGAGATCTAGGGGGGGACAGACGGATAATAATAATAATAATAATAATAATAATAACTAGCGCTACTGCAAGAATGTGTTGCCCACAACACGGCCCTTTGGGGTATAGATTTTGCTAGATACTTTTTAAGTTATTTCTGTTCAGGAAATCTGTCCCAGGACTCCAAGAGCTTTCAATTAAGTACCATATTGCCCGTGTTTCAACGAATTTTTGAAAATCCGGGTTTTCCCGGAATTCCGGATTTTCCAATCTGCGGCCATAACTTTCGCTAGAAACATTTCCGGAAAGTATGGTAATGATAAAAATTACTCAGCTCGATGAGCTCTTTCATTTGAGTACCATATCGACCACTTTCGGAGAAATTTTTCAAAATTCGGAATTTTCCGGGTCGAATATCTCGAAATCCGGAAATTTTTCGAAAATTTCGATTTCAGTTTCGAAATCAGCGTGGTCGAGTTGCCCTATGACCAACTTTTGAGCGAAATAGGAGACAAAAAATTTTTGACCAAATTTTGGATTTTGAAATTTCGCCTTGGTCCCCCCTTACCAACCGAAAAATTCCGGGATTCGCCATTCCCGGATTCCGGAAGGTATCGGAGCCATCTTGCTTCCCGGAGATGTCCTAGTCAAGGGCTTCAAAATGAGGTATCAACCACCCCTGTACCCCTTCCCGATCTCGAGATCTAGGGGGGGGACAGACGGATAATAATAATAATAATAATAATAATAATAAGCACAGACCAATAACAAAGTGTTGCCCATTCCTTTGGAAAAGTGGGCAACACAATAAGCACAGACCAATAACAAAGTGTTGCCCATTCCTTTGGAAAAGTGGGCAACACAATAATAATAAGCACAGAACGATAACAAAGTGTTGCCCACTCCTTTGGAAAAGTGGGCAACACAATAATAAATAATAAATAACGGACATACCCAAGTTAAAGGGTTGCCTTTTTGTTGAAAAAGCGGCAACCCAATAAATAAAGAAACTTTCCCATAACAAAGGGTTGTCTTTTTTTTAAAAAAAATGCGACAACCCAATAAAAAACAAGCTTATTTGCATGAATGGGTTGCCGCTGGCATTTTTCCTCTTATCAAGGGACATAACTCAGATTGCATGCAGTTAGGAGCTTTGGCTCTATTACAACTTTTTATGTACGCAACAAGAGCTTTCCAATGATATCCATATTGATAATTTCCGACACTTTTTAATTTTGACCGGTTTTGGCCATTTTCGACCCCTTTGGGGCCCCGTAACTCATTTTCTGTACATTTTGGTGCTTTGAACCTATTACAACTTTTTATCTACACAATGAGAGCTTTCGAATGATACCAATATGAGCCCGATCTGAGAACTTTCAATTTTGAGCCATTTTGGCCGTTTTTGGCCATTTTTTGACCATTTTCGGCCTCATAACTCAAAATGGGTGCATTTTCAGGTCTTGACCCTATTACAACTTTTTCATTACTCGCCGAGAGCTTTCGAATGATACCAAAATTAGCTCATTTGGACAACTTTCTTATTTTACTCATTTTTACTCACGGGGCTGCTCCGGGAGCACCTCTGCTCCCCCGGGGCTCCCCGCGCTTCCGGGAGCAGTTCAAGTCAAGACCTTCAAAATGAGGTATCAACCACCTCTCTACCCCTTTCCAATCTCGAGATAGAGGGGGGGGACAAGAATCCGGAGAAGAAATAATAATAATAATAAATCCTACCGGCATCAACGGGTTGTCGCGCATTTTCCTCTTATTCCTCTGTGCTTATATTGGCTCAGGCTAAAACTCAGTTTTGGAACATTTTCAGACTTTGGCCCTATCACAACTTTTTCCCTACTCGCTGAGAGCTTTCGAATAAGTACCATATAGACAACTTTTAGGACAATTTTTAAAATTCCGGTTTTTCCGGAAATTACGGATTTTCCAATCTGCGGCCATAACTTTCGCCAGAAACATTTTCAGAAAATACGGTAATCATAAAAATTACTCAGCGCGACGAGCTCTTTCGTTTGAGTACCATATTGACTAGTTTTGAGCAAATTTTTCAAAATCCGGAATTTTCCGGATCGAATATCTCGAAATCCGTAAATTTTCCGGAAATTTCAATTCCAGTTTCGAAATCAGCGTGCTCGAATTACCCTATAACCAAGTTTTGAGTGAAATCGAAGACAAGAAATTTTTAAGTCCAAAATCCGGGTTTTCGTGAATTCCCGGATTTTCAGTTTTTCGGGCATAACTTTCGCTAGACGCATTTTCGGAAAATGTCGCAAGAAGGAAAGTTGTTCAGCTCGACGAGCTCTTTCATTTGAGTACCATATCGACCACTTTTAAAGAAATTTTTAAAAATCCGAAATTTTCCGGGGCGAGTATCTCGAAATCCGTTAATTTTCCGAAAATTTCGATTTCAGTTTCGAAATCAGCGAGGTCGAGTTGCCCTATGACCAACTTTTGAGCGAAATCGGAGACAAAAAATTTTCGACCATTTTTTAGAATCGCCTTGGTCCCCCCTTACGATTTTAAAAATTCCGGTAGCCGCCATTCCCGGAATCCGGGAGATATCGGGCTGCCCCCACTTCCGGTACCACTTCAGGTCACCCTACAATTATGGTGATAATTTCAGCCCGATCGGCCCAGCCAATCTCGAGAAAAAGGGGGGGGGGACAAAGTGTTGACCGGAATAATAAATAAAGAAACTTAGCCATATCAAAGGGTTGTCTTTTTTTTTAAAAAAAATGCGACAACCCAATAATAACGGACATACCCAAGTTAAAGGGTTGCCTTTTTGTTGAAAAAGCGGCAACCCAATAAATAACGGACATACCCAAGTTAAAGGGTTGCCTTTTTGTTGAAAAAGCGGCAACCCAACAAGTTGCAACCGCTTAACATATGAGCCTGTCCTACAACGAGGCTCATATTGGCGTCACAGTCCATTCCACATTAAAGCCTCATTAAAGAACCTTAGCTTCATCCACATTACGGAAAAATGAATAGACGTTGTGGCCCAGAAGAAATGGACTGAAGTGAACTACGACTGCTCAAGCTGAACTGTACATGCAACCTGATGTTTCCTGAGACACTATGGCACACCTCTAATCCATTCTCGAAACACTTTCACATTATACACAGATTATAGAATGCGTTCCCACTTGACTGTGAGTCAGAGCTTAAGTCGAGTTGGCCGAGTGGTCTAAGGCGCTGGTCAGAAGTTCCGATCTTACGGTCGGTGGTTCGATCCCCAGAACCCACAAAGTTTTCTCGACTCTAGCCAACCCAGCTATTTATCCTTAACTGGTCGGTAAATGGGTACCACTACGGTGGGAAGGTAACAGGAGTCTGTGCAGAAGGGCCGGCCCCCCTTCCACGGATGCAGTCATCATTTGAGGTGACACTCCTGGCTCTACGGCTGAGAACATGGGGATGAGCACCGGCACCCCATGTCCTGTGGCAGGACGGAGATATCTCCTGGGGTAAACCTTTATTTTTTTTACCAGAGCGTTTCATGGCGTACCGTATTGAGCATATGCACACTATAATGACTGATCAACAAGCTATGTGAAGGATAATTTGTAATGAAAAGCTTTATGCAGTATGTATTTATATAAAAGCAAAATATATATCTGCAAATTATTCGTATTATGAGTATGACATACGCCAATATGAGCCTCGTTGTAGGACAGGCTCATATGTTAAGCGGTTGCAACTTGTTTTCCTTAATTTACAACCACCCTACGGAACTCATATGTATTTTACAGGCTAGTTTTTGCTTATGTACAACCTGCCTACGAAGACTCATATGTATTTTACATGCGACGAAGGAGCACTTTTTGTTCTTGTATAAAATATGTAAAGCCTGGCACAACACTTGTTCGGACTTTATTGCAGCTTGGTTATTTGGCATAAGTGCATTTGAGTAGAAAGGGAATAGCTAACAAAGTAAGCTAAAAATTTTCCATAGTACTTGCCTAAGTAGTATGTAATGTCGATGTTTGTTGTCTTTTGCAGCTGGGAAACAGAACGATATCAAGTCGGCCAAGCCGAAGCCGAAAGGCCAGGATAAGAAGCCTGTGAAGGGTAAATTGAGTTTGGATGCGGCCGAAGGCAGTAGTGACGAAGAAGATGACGACGATGACGATGACTTGGATTCGATGGAAGATGAAGAGATGGATGATAGTGATGAGGAAATGGTAGGGACTATTTCCGGGGGGAGAGGCCTGAAGGGGCTCATGGAATTTTGTGGGGGGCTGCCTTTTGGTAGTAGCAGCTCTACAGATTTATTGTCTTGACGGATTTTGCCAAGGACAACATGAAAACAGTTCGTTATCAGAAATGCCTACGTAGATTTTTCGGCTAAAAATAGGCTTTTTGGGGGAAAATTTAAAGTTCGCTTTCTGTCTGTCCAGAACGTGTTCAGACTGGCTTAGTGGCGGAAGTGGTTTTTACTAATGTACATGTATACGTATTCTTGATTGGTGACTGATTGATTGATTCGCTTATTTTTGTTTTCTTTGTTTAAGGACGCATCTCCTGAACAGTCAAAGCAAAGGACTAGTGGTGGTCCGCAGAGTGCGGAGACTCCGGCCAAGAAACCCGTCGGGAAAGCCATCTCTTCGGCCATGCCCGTTTTCCCGTCCAAAAATAAGTCGGCGGCCACAGAAAAGGTGAGGCATTGTTGTATTATATAAACATAATTAGCATATAAAAATAAAAATTGCAAAATTGCAAAATTTCTCCTAAATGCATCGTTTGGTTTGACCTTGGACGTCACACCGATGCGTTACCTGTATACACATGCATAGTAGGGATCTCCCGGAATTCTGATTCCGGTTCCGGTCAGCTACATAGTGCTATAATGCGTAAAAGCTGAGCCTTGCCATTACCCTTCATTTTGCCCATTTTTGCTTGAACGGACGGACTGCATTGGCTCTTATACTATTCCATCTGAAAAATTCAGGTGTACATACGTACGTATATATCTAGCTAACTGTTCTTGCCGGTGTTCGTACGTATTCACTTGTATTCACCTGTCCCCGCCAGTGCGGGGGGGGGGGGGGTAGCCGTTGCTATGGCAACTTTTTCATGCCATTTGTCGCGATCTACTGCACATGAGGCAGCATTTCGAGGAACGGGTTGTGCTTCCAACGTTTCCATGATATTTATCTGAAGGCCGGCTCCATCTCTCTGGCAACAGTTCGGGGGCCCACGTCTCAAATGCTCTTCCTCTTGGCCGTTTCCATCCGGCGGTGACTTTAGATGTAAGGCACTGCTTTGTCAGGCGAAGGGGACCCATCCGTAGAACGTGACCTAGCCATTGAAGTCGGCGTCCTCTGACAGGTTCGTCTACAGCTAAAGCGCGGTGGCAAGAAAGGTGGATAACGAAGGTTCGGATTCGGTTCCTCTTGCTTACGCCTAGCAGGCGCCGTAAGCACACGTTTTCAAAGGTTCTTAGGCAAGCAGCGTTCACGTGGCTGGTAATCCATGTGGTCTCACACCCATATATACGTACTTATCTAACTATGTAACTGTTCCTGCGGTGTCCCTATCGCTTAGTTCATAGCTTTTAAACTTTTTGTTCCACAGTAACACTTTTTGTATTACTCTAGGGCATCCTGGCAACGCCAAACGGAACTCCCTCTGCAGCCAGTGCCCTAGACAAGTCCTCACAGAAACAGGTCCGAATGAGCGATAAGAAACAGGTGGTTCAGATTTCCCGAGATGAAGAAGAGGAGGAGGATTCTGAAGACGACGATGACGACGACGACGATGATGAACAGACTGTGATGAAATCGGCTGCCAAATCGGTACACGTGATTTTTTTTCCTGGGACTTTTATTGGGGACCCACCATATGATGGACCTTTTCAGGGCAGAATTTGGTAGCAAAAGGGACCCCCCACGCCTCTAGGATTTAGCGAAAGAGGAGGGTCTTCCATTGAGCTTCCTTTAGGTACGGCCTTGGGGGCTGGACTTAGTCTAGTGGGGAGGGGGCATAAACACCCTTTCCCTCCCCCAAAAAATCGTCTCTCCCAGAAATCGCCCCCCCCCCAAAAGTGGGTGCCCCTTTTGGTAACAAATTTTGCCCTGAAAAAACGCTCAGAAGGCCAAATTTTCAAAAACTGCGAATCTGGTAGTATTAGTAGTCTGGCGATTTGTCATGCAATATACGCCTGGCATTACACATTCTTAAAGAAATAATGAAAAACACCTGCCTACTGCTGTCTGTCACTAAGGCAAAGCCTTTTGAACCTTGAACAGAGACTGAACATCCAAAGACATTTTTGGTCTGCGCACAGTAAGATTTAGCTGTTGTCGGCGCTACTCCAATTTTAGGCTGACAAGAATAAGTTCAATGTCAAAGGTCACCCGGGTCGTACGCCGATGGTAAGTGGCGGTCTGGGCTCCAGCGCTGCCAAGACCAAGTCGGCCACCAAGGCAATGGATAGCCAGGCTTTGGCACAGCTGAAGGGAAAGCTTGGTGACGAAGAAGATTCTGAGGTTGATGATGAGGATGATGATGATGATGATGATTTTGATGAGGAAGAAATTGATAGTGATGATTTGGCTGACCTGATGAAATCGGTGGCTAAGGTAGCAAAATTAAGGAGAAAAATAGCAGTTAGTTGGAAATGTATTATGTTTAGGACATGAAAGGCTTGTGAAATGTATCCAAATTTTTGGAGAAAATTTTCTATTTTTTCCGAAACATAGGTTTCTGGGTTCTTTACAATGAAAAGAATTAAAAAGTTTGAAGGATAATTTTATTACAGAAAGGACGAAAAAATTCTTCAAACTTCTGTGGATACGCCCCTCCCCTTTCACAAAATCCTTGGATCTGTCAGCGGTATTTAAGTTACCCTATCAGATGTTCGTAACCCGGAAGGGTCGTTAATGGGATGGGGTATGGGGTTCAATCCCAGGTTTGTACTGGGGATATATTAATGGGGAGGTTGTCCTCAGATGATGGTTATGGTCAAAGGAATTGCTGAAATTATTTTTAGCCGTCTGCTGAAAGTGTGTTTTTGTGTAAAATGAGCAGACATTATTGTGTGTGACAATATGACAAAAATTGAGTGGAAGTAATTTCAACAAATTACAGCTCGCTCGAAATAAATGTTTTTCGTCAAGCTGATTTTAACTCAACCTAGTTGAAAACTAGCCAGTAAAGTCTGTAAGTACATAAACCTTTGTGGACAAATCATCTGAAGTACGTATTTACCTTCTTTTTTGTTATTTTTTGCTATATTTTCTATTTTTATTTTTCAGAAGGGGAAAAAGGGCGGCGAAGATGCCAAAGTGAGCCTTGAAGACGCGTTGGCCGGTGACAGCTCGGAAGATGAAGAAGACGAAGAAGAAAGCGATGAAGAAATGGAGGTACGTTTTCTGAGCCAGGAGGGAAAGTCGGGGATGGGGGCTGATTTTGCAGGATGAAGTGACTGTTTAATATACTTGAAATTTGACTGAGAGATCTATGCATAAAAAATCCTTGGGGTAGCAATTACCATGCACAAGAAAGCTACCCGAAATACTGAGGGTACGTACGTTTATAACAAAATATGAATCAATCACTACGAAGTGATACCAGGCCTGTTGCGGTTCCTTTTTTTCCTTTTATTTCCTTTTTTTTCGAGACCTTCCTTTTATTTCCTTTTTTTCGCCCAAAATTCCTTTTATTTCCTTTTTTTCTGGCTGACTTCAAAAGGTCTAGGAATTTACAAACTTTTTAAGCAAAATTTACGTTTTTGCTCATATTTTTTCAAAAATTTCCGGCTTCGCCGGGATGTGATCGTATGGATTTTAATTTCAAAGTTGGTTTTATATTTTGGACGTATACGATGTATATTTAATAACTTGACTTGGCTTTATATACGTTTTGTATTTTGATCTATTTGGCTGGAAAAGTGTAGTTTTAAGCTAAGTAACGGCTGAGTTTTTGCAGTTTCTAGAGTGCACGAAATAGCAAATTTTAACGATTTTATTCTTTTCAGCACGTGTATTTTTTGTTACACAACGCTTAAGATTATATGAATTTTGATGGTTGTAGGTCGCTTCCAGGACTTTGCAGAAAATTTCTAACATTATCTAAACTTCTCGTTTTGTCGTTGAGATTTTTTCAAATACGTATTATCTGAAATAGTTTACTGTGACAGCATGTTTTCTTTATGAATGCGAGCTTATTTATACAGTTTAAAAAAGTGAAATGTATTAACAATGCTGAGTTTGATAGGAGGTTCATGTTAACCTGGACCGGTTCTATCTAATTTTGTCGTTCAAGATAATTGCTTTTCTTTCTGGAATAGTGAAAACTTCTGGAGCTAAAATTTTTTGAACAAAATATGTTTCTGCTATTTCAGTTTTAGTTCTCTTTCTCTTTTCTCAATTTTATCGACTACCTTCCCACCTAGGGTTTAGAGAATTTTTTGAAAATTTTTAATTTAGACCCTCAATTTCCAGGCCCCGGCCCGGCTCTTGGTAGTGGCGGCCCCGGCGCATCTCTAGAAACTACTTATAGTAGAAGAACATAGCCTCAGTGTTGCTCTTGAAGTGCCAGGCATTCCGTTACTTGAATCTGTGCCATTTATTTCTCAAACAATTTTGAATTTTCGAACATTTTCCAGCACTTAATTTTTCCAAATTCCAACTTATAAAAATCTGAAAATTTTCCAGCTTATCATAAAAATCTAAAAAGTCCACCACTGTCTAGTCCCTGCCTACTATAAGTCTGTGTGTATATATGCATAAAAGTTTACAGGCGGCAGTACAGATTTCAGGGGCCACTTTCAGATGTCAATATAAAAAAACTCGCTCGGCTTCGTCGAATCTATCCGATCAGAATAAATTTTTAAAGCAAAAATAACATTAATGCGTTAGCGTAGTAGCAAGAAAATAGCCTTTAAAGTTTGTTATTTTTGCCAGTTTTCATCGGGAAAATTCCTTTTTTTTCCTTTTTTTCTGTTTCAAAATTCCTTTTTTTATTCCTTTTTTCTGAGGAAGGCCGCGCAACAGCCCTGGATACAGACACAGTCATACAAGTTAGGTGCGTTCACTCGCTGACCACTCTGCCAGACTGATGCTAGTATTTGGCGGGCGTCGTCAGTGGCGTACCTACTTACTAGTTGCAGCTTTAGGCTTTTAGAACCTACGTAGCATAATTAACATTTTAGAATAAAGTTAGGCCACACAGCATCATCTCTTCGGTTTATATTAGAAAATGAATGAATGAAAACTTAAGAATGAGTCTGCAAAGCTGAGTTTAAATTGTTGTTAATTTTGTAGATTTTGTTTGTGTTGTGCTCGATCATTTTACTGACTGTATAGCAGATAGTTTGTTTACATAGCTGAACATTCTAGTTAAATGCTAGTGATTGTTTGACTTGGAAGTGAAAATTGATAGCAGTCCACTAGCATAGCTTTTTTCGTGCACCAAATTTGTGAGACAGCAACACTATCGTCAATTGAAATGGATTGCAGCATTTTGGGCCAACTTAGCGCACAGTTCAGGCGCTAACATTGCTCCTAGTCTTCTGAAAAAAATTTTTCTCTGAAAATAATATTATGTTAGTCATATTATTGTTCATTTATTTCCAGACGGATATCAAGAAACAGATTAGTGCAAAGCTGAAAGCTGAACCAGGAAAGAAGGCTGCCGCCGACACTGCGTCTGGGAAAAAGTCCAAATCGGGAAGCGATCCACGAGCCCTTGTCAGTGCTGCCATTGCTGGTCGGGAGAAGCAGAAACTACAGGTCTGGGCTTTTTCTAGGCGAAAAATGTGGGGGTGGGGAGAGTGGGGGGAGCCCACCCCCCCCCCAATAGTGGGGAGGGGAACCCAAAAGTGGAGGATCTAAAATGGTCTAAAGTCGCTAAAAATGCAGTAAAAATAGCCTGTTTTCTACATATACTGCTATAACTATGCTTAAAAGTGCTCAAAAATTGAGTTTGAGTACCAAAATAAAAAAAATCCGGCAGAGCCGGAAACGTTTTGGAAATTTTGACCAAAAATCCTTAAAATTTGGCATTTTCTGGGCACCTTATAGTGAGGGGGGGGAGCCCAAAAAAGTGAGGGTGGGGTCGAGTGGGTGGACCCAAAAAGTGGAGGGCGCCCGCCACCCCCACCCCCCCCCCCCCGGTAAAAAAGCCCCGCAGGTTTGCTGCACCACTGCATTTTGGCTGCAAAAACTTACAGGTCTAGTCTAGTACAGTAGTCTTTTGTGTCCTACTAAAGCACCTCTATCCACTGTACTGTAAGCTTTCCCACTGTTTTAGTTTATTTTTGTGTGTGAGATAATTTCCTAGTGAAACATTTTCGATGGTTTAAAGTTTAAAGTTCATAAAACATTATATTTCCATTTCAAAGCGTTCAAAATAGCGTTAGGAATATTGTTCCATTTTTTCCACCCCATCGGAAAATGGAAAAAACGGAAAAAACCGTTGTTCAGTCCTTTTTTCTTTCGGTCATCCCTATCACTTAGTGGGAGTACAAACTACAAGATTAATGATCATAGTAGCACAAAATACCAATTAATACAAAATCTGCGAAATTTATTTTCAATAATATGGGCAAAAGCGAACAGCAAGCAGTCATCACTTCACACCTTTCAGTCAATAGATTTGCTCACTTCTGAATTATTTCAGTTTCAATCCTCATCTTTTTCTAGCTGGGTGCAGTCGGGGATGATGACGATGATGATGATGAGCTGAACTCGGAAGATTTGGAGTCAGAAGAATTCTCTGACGAGGAAGATGAGGAAGACGACGATGATGAAGTTGGAAAAGGGAAGCCGATAACCGTCGGACCCGGGCCTGCGGCAAAGACCAAGTCTAAACCCAGCCAGGATGCTGTCAAACCCCCTGGAAAGCAGCAGTCTGCAGTTGCGAAAAAGGTCTGTATTTTTGTGTTGCCTTTTTCCAAGTTTTCCCTGACATTTTGTGATTGTCCTGTAGTGCAGTGTATAGTTTGTCGTTGTACGTAGTCAGTGTTTTTTGCTCAAAAACGCGTGTAATTACACACTTTTTTCTGGAAAATAGCAAAAAAATTAGGCGACTGTGTAACGTTACACCAAAATTTTGGACAATTTTTACCAAATGGTCGGATTTTTTCCAATGCTCATTCATTTGTTTCCACATATTTACCGTTTCTGGGGGGCTTCGCCCCCAGACCCCCCTTTTGCACCATGTCTTGCATTTTATTCTCGGTATTATTTAAGTATATATTAGTTGTTGTATGCATATTATATTTGCTATATTTGTTCGTTCTTGTATTAAAAACGCTTACACACCAAAATTTTTCAGCTTATGAAGCAAAATTTAACTGGTTCCGTGCCAAGTTTTGTGCTACAGGAGGCCTTTTGAAAAATTATGCTCCTGCGGTCTCGGTGCACTGGTGTTTTCCTTCGTTCTATCAAGTCAAAACCAATAAATGCAAATCATCGATGTAACTGCTCAATTTTTTAATTTTGTCGATCTGATTTGGTGAAGCTCTAAATATTGCTGTAAATAAGATGTTAAAATTTTACTTATAATTTTTCAACGGAAAATTTTGTTAACTATAAAATTGTATACATGTGTTAAGCAAAACGCGCGTAAATAAGGAATTTTTAGGTAGTTACACACTTTTTTCTGAAAAATAGCGAAAAATTTTGGAGAGGTGTGTAACGTTACACATAAGCCGTCGGCGAAAAAAAACACTGTACGTAATTGTCCTTTTAGGGCTAAAGTGTTCGAGCAAAAACACTGGCTGGAACCAACTGTTGTTACCCCTTGTGGCAGCAATTTTTTTCCTTTTGCTTTACTTTTGTATATACTTTTGAAAGCAATTTTTGCGGTTTTTTAACGAAAATTTTTTTAACAGCGATTCTGTTACAATAAACGTTTTTCTGACGTTTTTTAACGAAAAATAGTGATTTTAAGTGAAATATTTTTAGTGACATTTTTTGGGAATTTTCGTTGTAAAAACTAGGAATTCTCTTACTCCTTGTGAAAGCAATTTCGGGACCCCTTGTGGGTGACTTTGCCGAGGGATAATTCCCCCCCCCCCTTGCCCACCTGTGGTTCTGGACATTCTTGAGATTCGTGCATTTTGGAGATATACTGGCGGATCCAGGGTTTTGCGACGGGATCACTACACGGTATTTTACAAAAAGGATTTCGATCCTAAACTGCAGTGACATTTTAGTTTGGACGTTTTCGCGCCAGCCCTCATACAGTCGGATGTTGGTTACGACGCAATGGTTACGACAAATGAAAAGTGTCACTGTAGCTCCTTGTTGCTTCATTTTTTCAAGCTGCTTAATTTGCCGCAATCTAATGACTACGTGCCACTCAAGCTGACGTCGAGACTACTTGTCTTTTCCGACTCTGCTAATGCATATAACAAACCCTAGGTACTCCCTTCATCAATGCAAATTCAACATGTCAGTCATGCTTTTGTGCGGTTTTCCTAAAGTAGGTTTGTCCTTATTCTTTGGTTACTCACCACACCACGTAGTGTAGTTTAAAACTAAGTTATTTTTGCGATGCTCGCAAACACTTGCGCGAAGCTAGCAACCTATCGCTACATTTGGAGAAGTTCGCGAGTATAGTGTTTTAAATGACTTTGAACGCTTTGAGCTCTACCCATGGCCGTTTACTGCCTCCTGGCATTTTTTTATTGAGGGGGGCCCCCACTTTTGGAAGCCCTCCACTTTCATCCCCCCCACTTTTCGGCAAGCCCCCCCCCGTTTTTGGTGGACGCCCAAAAGTGTCGAAAAATTAGGTTTTTGAGGTCAAATTTTCAAAAATTTTCTCAATTTTTAGCTAATTTATGGACTTATAAGTTAATTTTAAGCTTAAAAACAGAGTTTTTTGTGTTTTACCTAAAAAATGCTAATTTTTAGCCAAAAATGGTATTTTATGCCTTGGTCTCGCCCCCTCCTTCCCCTCCCTAGGGGGGCCCAGGGCCTAGCGAAGCCCCCCCCCCCACTTTCAAAACCCTAAAAAATGCCAGGCCTCAATGATGAAGGGATTACCGATTGATGGTTACACCAGCTGCACCACAACCGGCTGCACTAATGTGAATTCTTCTGAGAGTCATCTTACTCAAAGCTTAAGTTTTCCGATTAGGACCTTTCTTGACATTGCTGTTCCTGATTGCCTGCCTTTGTTGAATCTGGGGTCCGGGTAGTTGAGTCTAAGTTAAACTCGATGATGATGGAATTACCGATTGATGGTTACACCAGCTGAAACCACAATCGGCTGCACTAATGTGAATTCTTCTGAGAGTCGTCTTACTCAAAGCTTAAGTTTTCCGATTAGGACCTTTCTTGACACTGCTGTTCCTGATTGCCTGCCTTTGTTGAATCTGGGGTCCGGGCAGTTGAGTCTAAGTTAAATTCGATGATGATGGAATTACCGATTGATGGTTACACCAGCTGAAACCACAACCGGCTGCACTAATGTGAATTCTTCTGAGAGTCGTCTTACTCAAAGCTTAAGGGGGGGTCCACCATGAAAAAATTTGTAGTCACGGATTTCGCTCATTTTTACACATAATGTAGCCACACATATTGTGCGTACCAAATTTAAATATTGAGTTGTTTCATCCATGTCTCCGCGAGTTACGAGCTATCAACTGCTTGCAATTGTAATAATGGGCGAAACGAGGGTACCGCTTGACACTAAAGCAATTTTCCTTAAGGTGCTGGTATCGTTTTGTGCAGTGCTTTTGTGGGTATTTTTTGAAACGCCATAAGTTTCGCAATTTTGTGAGTTGGAAAGAGCTTTATCAATCATTTTAAAGCTTATAATCTGTAGATTCTCATGAGAGTACGAAACTAGTAAAAATCCCAAAAAAATAGCGAAAATTTTCTGACATACTGACATCTGACAGGCTGAGTATAGACCAAAAATTTTTGAACATCGATTTCTCAAAACTGTGGAATGAGCCAAAATTTTTTCTTGTGCTGTCCTATAAAGGACATGTGGGCCGAGGGACATTTTTTGGATTTGGCTTAGCAGGTCTTAACGGTCAAGAAAATCCATTAAATGTGCGGTGACACGAAATTTCGCAACTTTGCATTGAGTTTTCTCGCAACTGGAGATGTTTTAGCTCAAACCAAGAAAAATGTCCCTCCGCAATAGTGCGAATTCTCATTTTGCCAAAAATCATGCGAATCCATTGGGTAGTTTTTAAGAAATCGATGTTCAAAACAAAATAATCGCAGTTTTGCCAAAATGGTTTTTCGGCCAAATCTCTAGCTTAGAGCAACAAACTCCGGCAAATAGGCATTGATAAAATGTGCAATGAGACTGTGTATCGATCGAGTATAAATAAACCAAAATTGTCCGTACGGTTTGGCAGTAATTTTGAAAAAACTGATTTTCTCGAAAACGGCCATTTTTGGACCCCAAAAATCTGTTTTTGCTTATACTGACTTAACCACTAGAGATAGCTCAAAAGCTGTAAAAGCAAAAATGTTCATTTTTGCGCCCTCTTTCCAGCCATACCAACCAATCTGGTGTCTCGACTATCGGCTGAGAGAATAATGGCAAAAACCAAAAATTTCTTATCTTTGCACCTAAAAATGCGGGACTTGTCCCAGAATGTTAAAGAGCACCGAAATAGTGCATTTGAAAAGTTTCATCCACTTTCATAAAGAATTAAAGCCTATAGGGTTAAATTTACACAAAGCGATACCAGCACCTTAAACAGTCTTCCATTTTGGAGCTTCAATTGGGTGTACATTTGAAAATTGATCTAAAGAATTAATTTTGCCCCGGTGTTGGCAGGCTAAACGTGATTTCATGCATTTTTAACGACTTTTAGGGAGCAGCAAAGCCAATGTTGAGGTTAGATTACAAAGCCCTTTAACAGCCATTAACTTCAATTTGGTGCATTTGCGGACTATAGCCCTAGAAGAAAAAATGTTCCCCGCATTAAGGGCTTTCGATTGATGTCAAATTTGTCATGTTTTGAGAAATTTGAAAAAATCGATACTTTTGCTATATGGGTGCCAGTCACAGGTGGACAAGGGGGGGAAGTTCCCCCCCCCCCTCGGCGAAGTCGTCCACAAGGGGTCGCAAAATTGCTCCCACAAGGGGTAAGAAAATTGGCCACAAGGGGTAAGAAAATTGCCCAAAAATAGGTTTTACGACTAAAATTTCCAAAAATTTTCCGGCTTCGCCGGAATTTTTAACTTAAAATCACTATTTTTTTGCGAAGAAACATCCGAAAAAACACGTTTTTGCTAAAAAATAGCTGTTTTTTGTTAAAAAATGGCAAAAATCGCTTAAAAATCGCCTTCAAAAGGACCCTTAAGAAAAGTCGCTCTCACAAGGGGTACCCAAATTTGCTTCCACAAGGGTCATTGAAATTTGGCCTCCCGTTCAGGTATGGTGCCAGTCCGACAGATTGGGATGCAGCGACCACGTTGGGCTTCTTAGCAGGAATAATTCTAGTCAACACTGAACTGCAGCCACCAGAAATAACGTAAAACGAGATATTTTGGCATTTGCTAGCTGCTGATTGCAATGGTCTCACGTAATAGGCAAAGTATCGAAAAAAATTCAAAATTTTGGTAAAAAACCAAATTTTTAGTGTCAAAAAATCTCGAAACTGGGCAAAGATTATAGGCATCATTTGGTATCGTTAGAAACGTCTATTTATTTATATACTTTGATTTGTTGGAATTAGATTTTTGATTTAGGCCTTTGAATTTTTGTAATCCTTGCTCAAAGTTACAACCCCCCAGTTTCCACTAACGAAAAACGTCAATTTTCGCAGTCAGCAGGTTTCAAAAATTATTTAAAAAAATTCAAAGGCCTAAATCAAAAATCTAATTCCAACAAATCAAAGTGTATAAATAGACGTTTCTAACGATACCAAATTATGCTGATAATCTTTGCCCAGTTTCGAGATTTTTTGACACTAATAAAAAAATTGAAACTTTTCTAGTTTCCTATGTTTAACACATGAGATCTCAACTTTGAAGTGAAATTACTCATTAACCGTAAAATGTCCGACTTTGATTTCAAAAACTCGTTAAAATATACCAATCGGAGAACAAAATATGTGAAAGCGAGCAAAATCGGAGATGGTCGAAAAATCGGCCAAAAATGGACCCCCCCCCCTTAAGTTTTCCGGTTAGGACCTTTCTTGACACTGCTGTTCCTGATTGCCTGCCTTTGTTGAATCTGGGGTCTGGGTAGTTGAGTCTAAGTTAAACTCGATGATGAAGGAATTACCGATTGATGGTTACACCAGCTGAAACCACAACCGGCTGCACTAATGTGAATTCTTCTGAGAGTCATCTTACTGAAGGCTTAAGTTTTCCGATTGGGACCTTTCTTGACACTGCTGTTCCTGATTGCCTGCCTTTGTTGAATCTGGGGTCTGGGTAGTTGAGTCTAAGTTAAACTCGATGATGAAGGAATTACCGATTGATGGTTACACCAGCTGAAACCACAAACGGCTGCACTAATGTGAATTCTTCTGAGAGTCATCTTACTGAAGGCTTAAGTTTTCCGATTGGGACCTTTCTTGACACTGCTGTTCCTGATTTGAATCTGGGGTCCGGGTAGTTGAGTCTAAGTTAAACTCGATGATGATGGAATTACCGATTGATGGTTACACCAGCTGAAACCACAACCGGCTGCACTAATGTGAATTCTTCTGAGAGTCATCTTACTCAAAGCTTAAGTTTTCCGGTTAGGACCTTTCTTGACACTGCTGTTCCTGATTGCCTGCCTTTGTTGAATCTGGGGTCTGGGTAGTTGAGTCTAAGTTAAACTCGATGATGAAGGAATTACCGATTTATGGTTACACCAGCTGAAACCACAATCGGCTGCACTAATGTGAATTCTTCTGAGAGTCATCTTACTGAAGGCTTAAGTTTTCCGATTAGGACCTTTCTTGACACTGCTGTTCCTGATTGCCTGCCTTTATTGAATCTGGGGTCCGGGTAGTTGAGTCTAAGTTAAACTCGATGATGAAGGAATTACCGATTGATGGTTGCACCAGCTGAAACCACAACCGGCTGCACTAATGTGAATTCTTCTGAGAGTCGTCTTACTGAAGGCTTAAGTTTTCCGATTGGGACCTTTCTTGATACTGCTGTTTCTGATTTGAATCTGTTGTCCGGGTAGTTGAGTCTAAGTTAATCTCGATGATGAAGGAATTACCGATTGATGGTTACACCAGCTGAAACCACAACCGGCTGCACTAATGTGAATTCTTCTGAGAGTCATCTTACTGAAGGCTTAAGTTTTCCGATTAGGACCTTTCTTGACACTGCTGTTCCTGATTGCCTGCCTTTGTTGAATCTGGGGTCTGGGTAGTTGAGTCTAAGTTAAACTCGATGATGATGGAATTACCGATTGATGGTTACACCAGCTGAAACCACAACCGGCTGCACTAATGTGAATTCTTCTGAGAGTCATCTTACTCAAAGCTTAAGTTTTCCGGTTAGGACCTTTCTTGACACTGCTGTTCCTGATTGCCTGCCTTTGTTGAATCTGGGGTCCGGGCAGTTGAGTCTAAGTTAAACTCGATGATGATGGAATTACCGATTGATGGTTACACCAGCTGAAACCACAACCGGCTGCACTAATGTGAATTCTTCTGAGAGTCATCTTACTGAAGGCTTAAGTTTTCCGATTAGGACCTTTCTTGACACTGCTGTTCCTGATTGCCTGCCTTTGTTGAATCTGGGGTCTGGGTAGTTGAGTCTAAGTTAAACTCGATGATGATGGAATTACCGATTGATGGTTACACCAGCTGAAACCACAACCGGCTGCACGAACGTTAATTCGTCAGAGAGTCATCTTACTGAAGGCTTAAGTTTTCCGATTGGGACCTTTCTTGACACTGCTGTTCCTGATTGCCTGCCTTTGTTGAATCTGGGGTCCGGGCAGTTGACTCTAAGTTAAACTCGATGATGATGGAATTACCGATTGATGGTTACACCAGCTGAAACCACAACCGGCTGCACTAATGTGAATTCTTCTGAGAGTCATCTTACTCAAAGCTTAAGTTTTCCGGTTAGGACCTTTCTTGACACTGCTGTTCCTGATTGCCTGCCTTTGTTGAATCTGGGGTCTGGGTAGTTGAGTCTAAGTTAAACTCGATGATGAAGGAATTACCGATTGATGGTTACACCAGCTGAAACCACAACCGGCTGCACTAATGTGAATTCTTCTGAGAGTCATCTTACTCAAAGCTTAAGTTTTCCGGTTAGGACTTTCTTGACACTGCTGTTCCTGGTTGCCTGCTCTTTGTTGAATCTGGGGTCTGGGTAGTTGAGTCTAAGTTAAACTCGATGATGAAGGAATTACCGATTGATGGTTACACCAGCTGAAACCACAACCGGCTGCACTAATGTGAATTCTTCTGAGAGTCATCTTACTGAAGGCTTAAGTTTTCCGTTTAGGACCTTTCTTGACACTGCTGTTCCTGATTGCCTGCCTTTGTTGAATCTGGGATCTGGGTAGTTGAGTCTAAGTTAAACTCGATGATGAAGGAATTACCGATTGATGGTTACACCAGCTGAAACCACAACCGGCTGCACTAATGTGAATTCTTCTGAGAGTCATTTCACTCAAAAAGCTTAAGTTTTCCGGGTTAGGACCTTTCTTGACACTGCTGTTCCTGATTGCCTGCCTTTGTTGAATCTGGGGTCTGAGTAGTTGAGTCTAAGTTAAACTCGATGATGAAGGAGTTGCCTACTGATGGTTACACCAGCTGAAACCACAACCGGCTGTACTAATGTGAATTGTTCTGAGAGTCATCTTACTGAAGGCTTAAGTTTTCCATGATTCGGACCTTCTGACACTGCTGTTCCTGTTTTGAATCTGGGGTCAGGGTAGTTGAGTCTAAGTATTAAACTCGATGATGGAAGGGATTACCGATTGATGGTTACACCAGCTGAAACCACAACCGGCTGCACTAATGTGAATTCTTCTGAGAGTCATCTTACTGAAGGCTTAAGTTTTCCGATTAGGACCTTCTCTGACACTGCTGTTCCTGATTGCCTGCCTTTGTTGAATCTGTGGGTCCGGGTAGTTGGAGTCTAAGTTAAACTCGACGAGTGATGGAATTACCGATTGATGGTTACACCAGGGCTGAAACCACAACCGGCTGCACCTAATGTGAATTCTTCACAACGAGAGTCATCTTACTCAACAGCTTAAGTTTTCCGGTTAGGACCTTTCTTGACACTGTTGTTCCTGATTGCCTGCCTTTGTTGAATCTGGGGTCTGGGTAGTTGAGTCTAAGTTAAACTCGATGATGAAGGAATTTCCGATTGATGGTTACACCAGCTGAAACCACAACCGGCTGCACTAATGTGAATTCTTCTGAGAGTCATCTTACTGAAGGCTTAAGTTTTCCGATTGGGACCTTTCTTAGACACTGCTGTTCCTGATTGCCTGCCTTTGTTGAATCTGGGGTCCTGGGTAGTTGAGTCTAAGTTAAACTCGATGATGGAAGGAATTACCGATTGATGGTTACACCAGCTGAAACCACAACCGGCTGCACTAATGTGAATTCTTCTGAGAGTCATCTTACTGAAGGCTTAAGTTTTCCGATTAGACCTTTTCTTGACACTGCTGTTCCTGATTGCCTGCCTTTGTTGAATCTGGGGGTCTGGGTAGTTGAGTCTAAGTTAAACTCGATGATGATGGAATTACCGATTGATGGATTACACCAGCTGAAACCACAACCGGCTGCACTAATGTGAATTCTTCTGAGAGTCATCTTACTGAAGGCTTTAAGTTTTCCGATTGGGACCTTTCTTGACACTGCTGTTCCTGATTTGAATCTGGGGTCCGGGTAGTTGAGTCCAAGGTTAAACTCGATGATGGAAAAGGAATTACCGATTGATGGTTACACCAGCTGAAACCACAACCGGCTGTACTAATGTGAATTCTTCTGAGGAGTAATCTTACTGAAGGCTTAAGTTTTTCCGATTAGGACCTTTCTTGACACTGCTGTTCCTGATTGCCTGCCTTTGTTGAATCTGGGGTCTGGGTAGTTGAGTCTAAGTTAAACTCGATGATGAAGGAATTACCGATTGATGGTTACACCAGCTGATACCACAACCGGCTGCACTAATGTGAATTCTTCTGAGAGTCATCTTACTGAAGGCTTAAGTTTTCCGATTAGGACCTTTCTTAACACGGCTGTTCCTGATTGCCTGCCTTTGTTGAATCTGGGGTTCGGGCAGTTGAGTCTAAGTTAAACTCCGATGATGATGGAATTACCGATTGATGGTTACACCAGCTGAAACCACAACCGGCTGCACTAATGTGAATTCTTCTGAGAGTCATCTTACTCAAAGCTTAAGTTTTCCGGTTAGGACCTTTCTTGACACTGCTGTTCCTGATTGCCTGCCTTTGTTGAATCTGGGGTCTGGGTAGTTGAGTCTAAGTTAAACTCGATGATGAAGGAATCACCGATTGATGGTTACACCAGCTGAAACCACAACCGGCTGCACTAATGTGAATTCTTCTGAGAGTCATCTTACTCAAAGCTTAAGTTTTCCGGTTAGGACCTTTCTTGACACTGCTGTTCCTGATTGCCTGCCTCTGTTGAATCTGAGGTCTGGGTAGTTGAGTCTAAGTTAAACTCGATGATGAAGGAATTACCGATTGATGGTTACACCAGCTGAAACCACAACCGGCTGCACTAATGTGAATTCTTCTGAGAGTCATCTTTCTCAAGGCTTAAGTTTTCCGATTAGGACCTTTCTTGACACTGCTGTCTGTTCCTGATTGCCTGCCTCTGTTGAATCTGAGGTCTGGGTAGTTGAGTCTAAGTTAAACTCGATGATGAAGGAATTACCGATTGATGGTTACACCAGCTGAAACCACAACCGGCTGCACTAATGTGAATTCTTCTGAGAGTCATCTTTCTCAAAGCTTAAGTTTTCCGGTTAGGACCCCTCTTGACACTGCTGTTCTTGATTGCACTGCCTTTTGATCTGGCCCTTGGTTGGGTCTGTTCCTGTTCCTCCTTTGTTCCCCGAGTCTAAGTTAAACTCGATGATGATGGAATTACCGGTTGATGGTTACACCCTCGTTTTCGAAACCACAACCGGCTGCACTAATGTGAATTCTTCTGAGAGTCATCTTACTGAAGGCTGTTTTCCGATTAGGACCTTTCTTGACACTGCTGTTCCTGATTGCCTGCTTTTGTTGAATCTGGGATCTGGGTAGTTGAGTCTAAGTTAAACTCGGATGATGAAGGAATTACCGATTGATGGTTACACCGGCTGAAACCACAACCGGCTGCACTAATGTGAATTCTTCTGAGAGTCATCTTACTCAAAGCTTAAGTTTTCCGGTTAGGAATTTCTTGACACTGCTGTTCCTGATTGCCTGCCTTTGTTGAATCTGGGGTCTGAGTAGTTGAGTCTAAGTTAAACTCGATGATGAAGGAATATTAAGTTACCGATTGATGGTTACACCAGCTGAAACCACAACCGGCTGTACTAATGTGAATTGTTCTGAGTCATCTTACTGAAGGCTTAAGTTTTCCGATTGGGACCTTTCGTGACACTGCTGTTCCTGATTTGAATCTGGGGTCCGGGTAGTTGAGTCTAAGTTAAACTCGATGATGAAGGAATTACCGATTGATGGTTACACCAGCTGAAACCACAACCGGCTGCACTAATGTGAATTCTTCTGAGAGTCATCTTACTCAAGGCTTAAGTTTTCCGATTAGGACCTTTCTTGACACTGCTGTTCCTGATTGCCTGCCTTTGTTGAATCTGGGGTCCGGGTAGTTGAGTCTAAGTTAAACTCGATGATGATGGAATTACCGATTGATGGTTACACCAGCTGAAACCACAACCGGCTGCACTAATGTGAATTCTTCTGAGAGTCATCTTACTCAAAGCTTAAGTTTTCCGGTTAGGACCTTTCTTGACACTGCTGTTCCTGATTGCCTGCCTTTGTTGAATCTGGGGTCTGGGTAGTTGAGTCTAAGTTAAACTCGATGATGAAGGAATTACCGATTGATGGTTACACCAGCTGAAACCACAACCGGCTGCACTAATGTGAATTCTTCTGAAAGTCATCTTACTGAAGGCTTAAGTTTTCCGATTAGGACCTTTCTTGACACTGCTGTTCCTGATTGCCTGCCTTTGTTGAATCTGGGGTCCGGGTAGTTGAGTCTAAGTTAAACTCGATGATGAAGGAATTACCGATTGATGGTTACACCAGCTGAAACCACAACCGGCTGCACTAATGTGAATTCTTCTGAGAGTCATCTTACTGAAGGCTTAAGTTTTCCGATTAGGACCTTTCTTGACACTGCTGTTCCTGATTGCCTGCCTTTGTTGAATCTGGGGTCTGGGTAGTTGAGTCTAAGTTAAACTCGATGATGATGGAATTACCGATTGATGGTTACACCAGCTGAAACCACAACCGGCTGCACTAATGTGAATTCTTCTGAGAGTCATCTTACTGAAGGCTTAAGTTTTCCGATTGGGACCTTTCTTGACACTGCTGTTCCTGATTTGAATCTGGGGTCCGGGTAGTTGAGTCTAAGTTAAACTCGATGATGAAGGAATTACCGATTGATGGTTACACCAGCTGAAACCACAACCGGCTGTACTAATGTGAATTCTTCTGAGAGTCATCTTACTGAAGGCTTAAGTTTTCCGATTAGGACCTTTCTTGACACTGCTGTTCCTGATTGCCTGCCTTTGTTGAATCTGGGGTCTGGGTAGTTGAGTCTAAGTTAAACTCGATGATGAAGGAATTACCGATTGATGGTTACACCAGCTGATACCACAACCGGCTGCACTAATGTGAATTCTTCTGAGAGTCATCTTACTGAAGGCTTAAGTTTTCCGATTAGGACCTTTCTTGACACGGCTGTTCCTGATTGCCTGCCTTTGTTGAATCTGGGGTCCGGGCAGTTGAGTCTAAGTTAAACTCGATGATGATGGAATTACCGATTGATGGTTACACCAGCTGAAACCACAACCGGCTGCACTAATGTGAATTCTTCTGAGAGTCATCTTACTCAAAGCTTAAGTTTTCCGGTTAGGACCTTTCTTGACACTGCTGTTCCTGATTGCCTGCCTTTGTTGAATCTGGGGTCTGGGTAGTTGAGTCTAAGTTAAACTCGATGATGAAGGAATTACCGATTGATGGTTACACCAGCTGAAACCACAACCGGCTGCACTAATGTGAATTCTTCTGAGAGTCATCTTACTCAAATGAAAGAACAAACGAAACTAAGATTGTCACTACAGCACCTCCGACCCGAAAAATTCGGGCCCGAGGTGGGGATCGAACCCACAACCTTCGGTTAACTAGACCGACGCTCTACCGATTGAGCCACCCGGGCACAATCGAACCAAGCTTAAGTTGGAATTCGTTCCCAAACTGTAGTGACATTTTAGAAGACGCTTTCGCGCCAGCCCACACAGTCTGATGGGAGCAAACCTCGACCGTTTCAAACCGTAATGGGCAAGACAAATGAAAGAACAAACGAAACTAAGACCTTTCTTGACACTGCTGTTCCTGATTGCCTGCCTTTGTTGAATCTGGGGTCTGGGTAGTTGAGTCTAAGTTAAACTCGATGATGAAGGAATTACCGATTGATGGTTACACCAGCTGAAACCACAACCGGCTGCACTAATGTGAATTCTTCTGAGAGTCATCTTACTGAAGGCTTAAGTTTTCCGATTAGGACCTTTCTTGACACTGCTGTTCCTGATTGCCTGCCTTTGTTGAATCTGGGATCTGGGTAGTTGAGTCTAAGTTAAACTCGATGATGAAGGAATTACCGATTGATGGTTACACCAGCTGAAACCACAACCGGCTGCACTAATGTGAATTCTTCTGAGAGTCATCTTACTCAAAGCTTAAGTTTTCCGGTTAGGACCTTTCTTGACACTGCTGTTCCTGATTGCCTGCCTTTGTTGAATCTGGGGTCTGGGTAGTTGAGTCTAAGTTAAACTCGATGATGAAGGAATTACCGATTGATGGTTACACCAGCTGAAACCACAACCGGCTGTACTAATGTGAATTCTTCTGAGAGTCATCTTACTGAAGGCTTAAGTTTTCCGATTGGGACCTTTCGTGACACTGCTGTTCCTGCTTTGAATCTGGGGTCCGGGTAGTTGAGTCTAAGTTAAACTCGATGATGAAGGAATTACCGATTGATGGTTACACCAGCTGAAACCACAACCGGCTGCACTAATGTGAATTCTTCTGAGAGTCATCTTACTGAAGGCTTAAGTTTTCCGATTAGGACCTTTCTTGACACTGCTGTTCCTGATTGCCTGCCTTTGTTGAATCTGGGGTCCGGGTAGTTGAGTCTAAGTTAAACTCGATGATGATGGAATTACCGATTGATGGTTACACCAGCTGAAACCACAATCGGCTGCACTAATGTGAATTCTTCTGAGAGTCATCTTACTCAAAGCTTAAGTTTTCCGATTAGGACCTTTCTTGACACTGCTGGCTGTTCCTGATTGCCTGCGTCTGTTGAATCTGAGGTCTGGGTGGTTGAGTCTAAGTTAATCTTGCTCGATGATGAAGGAATTGATTGATGGTTACATCAGCTGAAACCACAACATCCTGAAATATAGTACGACCAAAAATTTTGTGTAGAAACTGACTGTTTGCAGCAGACTTTGGAGTAAACCCCAACAATGTAAGTATTTTTAGAGTCATCAAGAACTCGAGATTTCGAAAATCCGAAATGCCGGGTTTTATTCGCCGAAAAATTTTTAGTTCTCAAATTTTCTCGCAATCAAAATTTGTTTCCACCACCGAATAGAGCTAGTCCGACTGCAGGTTTTTACTCTTATAATCTTTTCACCAAAATGCACTCAGTTTCCGGAATTCAAAATTTTCGCCAATGCCCCACGATATGGGTATCATATCAAATCTCTTGATGAGCTGAACAAGTTTTGTAGTGGAGCTAACTCACAGAAATGTGCCCACTTCGTATATTTCAGGAAAAACTCCCTAGCTAGTATTAATCCGGTTTTCGTAAATACTGGGAATTTAGTTCATTTTCAGATATATAGATATTGCTTCTATTACAAAAATTGTTCATTTCCTCAAGAGCTTTCATATACCGACATTTGTACGGTATTGGAGAAAATTTTTAAAATCCGGAAATTCCGGTCTTTGCGAATTCCGTGAATTGAGTGAATTTTTCAAGAGTTCGTTTTATTACAACAGTTGTTCATCTCGTTAAGAGCTTACGACTAGTACCCATCTTGTGGGTATTGGAGGAATTTTTTAAATCCGGGAATCTTGAAAATTCGGAATTCCGGAATTGAGTGAATTTTCGTGAAAGGCTTGTAAAGGCAAAAATATACAGTCGGACTAGATCTGTTCATTCGCGGATACAAAATTTTGATTGCTAAAAAATGTGGGCGAAAAACTTAAAACTGAAGATTTTCCGTGAAGGAAACCCGGAATTCCGGATTTTCGAAATTTCGAGTTCCTGGCGATTTTAAAAATGTATACATTATTGAGGTTTACTCCAATAAACTAAACTGTGCTATTAACGGTCAAAGTTTGAACACACATTTTTTGGTCATGTTTGAGAGTCATTCTCCTCTCCTTACTTGTGAGGGTCCTTCTGAAATTATGCTGAATTCAACTAATGAAACAAACGAAACTAAGATTGTCACTACAGCACCTCCGACCCGAAACATTCAGGCCTGAGGTGGGAATCGAACCCACAACCTTTGGCTGTCTAGGCCAACGCTCTACCGATTGAGCCGCCCAGGCACAATCGAACGAAGCTTAAGTTGGAATTCGTTCCCAATTCTAAGTTCATTCTTGCATTTTAGACTGTAAGCGATGATGTGTCGGATGAGGAAGAATTGGACTCAGAGGACCTGGAATCAGAGGAGGAGGAGGAGGAATCAGCCGATGACGAACCAGAGTCTAAGGTGGCGTCTCTGAACAAGGCCTCAAAAGTGCAGTCAAAGGTAGTAAGCTGTAGTGTTTAGAGGCCGCCGACCGCCGGAAAAAACGTCACCGGCCGGCCGGCCGGCCGTTGGCCAATCTCGGCCGGCGGCTAGTCGGACATGTTTTCCAGTGTTTGAAGGCAATCTGAGCTAGAAAGTTGCAAATTATTTATATTACGCATTACAAAGGCAATGTAATCGGTTTTACCAAGAGTGCATAATTGCACTATATATAAGAAAAAGAGTAAGCCACTAGAGGGCTCCTCTTCTTGGCATTGCGTAACGGTGCTCCGGCCACAATACGCTGATGTTCCCCCGTTTGGTGGGGGGGAGGGGTAGCTCTCTTCGACAAAGCATACCCCCCTCCGTTTGGTGGGGGGGGTAGCAGAAAATAGGTCCCCGTTTGGTGGGGGGGGGGTAGCTCTCTTCCACAAAGCAAACCCCCCACCGTTTGGTGTGGGGGGGGGGTAGCAGAAAAGAGGTCCCCGTTTGCTGGGGGGGGGGGGTTGCTCTCTTCGCCAAAGCATACCCCCCGCCGTTTGGGGGGGGGGGGGTAGAGCAGAGGATTACGGTAGTTTTTGTTCTATTTGAAAAAGGGTCCCCGTTTGGTGTGGGGGGGGTAGCAAAAGAGGTCCCCGTTTGGGGGGGTCGCCAACCGCCAATCAGATTCAGCCAATCTTAGTCTGACTTGGCGACCCCCCCCCCCAACCGGGGACCCCCTTCTGCCCACCCCCCACCAAACGGGGACCCCTTTTGCATACCCCCCCCACCAAACGGGGAGGGGGTATGCTTGTCTACCCCCCCCAAACGGGGGAACATTCGCGTATTGTGGTTGGTGCGCCGTTACGCAATGCCAAGAAGAGGAGCCCTCTAGTGGCTTACTCTTCTTCTAATATATAGTGCAATTATGCACTCTTGGTTTTACTTTATGTGGATTGTGGAACAAGTTCACATTCAGTCCTGGATTTGTTTTGTAAACATCTGCTTTCTGGTCAAATTGCTGTGTTAACTACAAATATTTGTGTTAGGCCGCCGGCCGAACGGCCAGACACTCGGCCGGGCCGCCCGCCGGCTTCCCGGCCGTTCTAAAGCACTAGTAAGCTGTCCCCGTCTATGTTTTTGAAGGTGAAATGTTGTTTTCACAGAAGACTATATTCAACTGTTTTGAAGAATGAACTGGCATTTTTTAGTGGCTGCCCCACTTTTCGGTTCCTTCCTGCACTGTTAGAACCCACCCCTCACTTTTCGGCAAGACCCCCACCACTTTTTTGAGGGTCGCCCAAAAGTGTCAAAAAGTGTTTGAGGTAAAATTTTCAAAATTTATCTCAATTTTTAGCTAATTAGGGGGAGCGCGTTAGCGCTCCCCCTAGAATAGGGAAAA
>JASAND010019542.1:0-35778 GCA_030248195.1 Trissonchulus latispiculum | reverse complement strand
ATAATTATGTATTATTTTGTATGTAAAATCTCCCCTAAAATATTGTGCAGTGCTAACTTTATGCTCATCTTTTAAAAATTATCTAAAATTGTCTATTTCTGAGCGTAAACTTAACATTGCACATATTTCCATTTCTGGTTGGCTTAGCGAAGATAGACCCTCCCGTTCCCAACGCATGACAAAATGCTCCTTGAATGATGACGTCACCTTTTCGTCAGTTGGGAGTTTTCAAGTTACTGAGCGGTCGGTTCCGAGAGTTGGGGGCCCCCACCCATAGCACTTCTACACCTAAAGCGTAAGTTCTTTTTATTTCCTGTCTCTTCTAAAAATTAACCTAAATTCACCCTTGTTAATCCATTTTCGTCTAACTCCTAACTCTCCCCTTCCCTTCCCCTTCCTGTATTGCGGGGTTGCCCCCGGGCCCCCCCCCGGGTTTATCTTTACTAGCTAATTTCCATCCCCCACTTGTGCTGTTCTCCTCCCCTTCCCCATCTATTTGCTGGTTCCCTCCCCTCCGATTGTGTCCCCTTCTGTGCTCTGTATTCTTGTCTGTATTGCGGGTAGCCCGCTGTATTCCCTGTCCCCTCCGGGTAGCCCGGAAGGCATTTTTATTGTTGTCCTTGCCCTGTCACCCTCCTAGTAAATTGGCCAGTTGTCTTCTGCTTACTTACTTAATTTTATTTATTAATTTTAACTAGGTTCTGATCTCTTTTTCTAGCTAGGTAGAGCTCTGGGATTAGCCCGGAGCTGATTTATATCTGAGTTTAATTTGTGTGTGTGTTTCCCCATTTTGTTAGGCGCCCCGTTGGCGTCCCCCAAAAATTATCTGCCCCCCCCCTGGCGAGGCAAGTCGGTGGTAGAGAGCCGCCTGGACTAAATATCTCCACCCGCAGTCGTAGGTCAGCGTCCTTGCGCACGGTTCCACTTGTAAAATTTGGGGCGTGAGCTCAGTGGTTAAATTCCCTAGCTCCCCCATATTTTACAAAAGAAAATGCAATTCTTACTAGTAAATACCGTATTTACTGAAATCAGCCAGTAAATACAGTATTTACTGAATACAGAAATTACTACGACATATTCACTGTTGAAGTCATTCTAAAAAACAATAGTTAACAAAACTGATCATGACAAATCTTGTAGTTGTTATTGTACACAATTTTCAGCCAAAAATGCTCGTAGAATTATAGTTGTGTAAACTGTTTTTACGCCTTGTAGTCAATCTTAAATTAATGTATCTACATGTATAGACATCAATAAGCAAAAATTAAATGTGCTGTGTAAACACGTATAAACCTTATGAGAGTCATGCTTAATATGCGCAGAGTAGCAATACATAAGCAACAGTGTACACGCGTTATGCATGTGAAGTAGCGAACATTCGATCAATAAGCTAACTGCATACTGTAAAGCCTCTACTCCATACACATGCAGATACATATGATGTTGTTTAACAACAGTGCACACGCGTTGTGCATGTGAAGTAGCGAACATACAATCAATAAGCTAACTGCATACTGTAAAGCTTCTATTTCCATACACATGCATATACATATGCATGTTGTCTACAATGCTTAAGCTAATGCGTACATACGTATATATATATATATATATATATATATATATATATATATATATATTCACACATATATATATGAAAATTATATGCATTTAAGTATGTGTGTGCGTGAGTACGACCACAAAGATATCCCATCAGTTTTTGCAGCTAGGTTTATCTTAGGGGCCATCTCATCATTACCAGCGGTGTTCATGGTCACTATGGTCCACTACAGTTCAGAATTAGGCTCCAATATTTTTATGAGGAATGTATGCAGAACGATAACAATAAAGAACGATGGTTGGTAATTATTTACGTACATACTACCTAGCAGAATTTCAAGAAATAACCTATAATAATCCATTAATTCTTATTTGACAAATATTAACACTGCTTGCAAACAAGTTAGCTTAAAGGGGTCCACTATGAAAAATGTTATTGTTACTGATTGTACTCATTTTCACACAAAATTCTGTCACATATATCCTGCACATCGAGTTTAAATTTTAGGGCCTTTTGTTCAGGAAACAGTAAACAGTTATTAATTGCATGCAATTTTAAAAATTGGCGAAAACGAAAAGGTAAAGGCAATTCACACCTGAACATCCTTGAGTATGGAGTTTTATTTGGTTCTATGTTTGACAACTGATGTAAACAAAAAGTTAGCCTAGCTTTTAATGGGGAAGCCTACTTTAGGGCTTTATTTTGTGATTTTAGGGAGCACTCGCGGCGGTATATACTGATTTCCTCGAAAATGGCAACTTTTACAAGTCCCCAAACTTTTAAAAGACCCAAAACTGGTAGGATGTTAAAGAGTGTCAGAATAATATATCTGAATGTTTTCCTGCGTTTTCATAATGAATCGAAGCCTGCAGGGTCAAATTAATACAAAGCTATACTATGGCTATACAAAGCTATCTTAACTCAACAAGTACTACAACTTTAGCTTTCGATAATTTCAAGTGCAAAATTTAGTAATAGTCTGTAGACTAAGAAAAACGAAATTAATAGCATATCAGCATAAGTAATTATATATGTATTGCTTTAGTGTTCAAAAGTACAAAATTAACAAAAATTACATTTCATATTTAATTTGTACTACAAACTACGGCAACCACTCCCAAACATTACAAGAAACCATATGAAAATAAAAAATGAAATTTTTTGAGGGTAATTTTGCGGGTACCTTGTGTCACGGGTAGCGGGACAAGGCGGGGCGGACACCACTTTGCGGATGGCGGGGCAGGTAACGGGCCGAAATTGGTACCCACTTACAACTCTGTATTGACTTTACATCAACATCAATTCGCGAAGCCCCAACAGCTGAATTGCATGTGGACCATTTTTCCGGACCGTGCAGAGTCCTTAGCCGCACCTTATCCTGCCTAACGGCCCTAAAATGCGTATGAGTCAAAGGTTTCTGTACATACATTTCTGTTTTTACAACCCTTTAAGCGGGAGTCTAATAAATGTTTGCCCCGACTTTATCCGATTCGCATACTTTACAGATATACAGCATGGGTGTGGTAAAAAATATCTGCTTAGCCGCCCTACAGCCATGCGCAGTCGACACTTATGTGGCTCACTCCCCATTTTTCGAAACTACCAACATAATTGATTCTAAATCCGATTTTCAACAAAATTTTCTCCCGAACAAAAAGGGCAAACGCAGAACCCTGAAAAATAGCCCTAGGCAATTGTTGTGTACAAGCAGCTTTGCAAGTAACTGCTTGCACGAGTTGAGAGAAATTCATGTCAAGGTGCTATTAGTTGTGGTTAACATTCCTTTTTTGAAGAAGATGAAGGAATTTTGGTAAGAAATGACGGGTTATTTGAAATTCCAAAAATGACAAGTTGTCGACAGTAAGATGACAATACTTGGCTTGTATCTCTCGATAATGAAAGCTGGCAAGATGCTTTTAAAAGGAAAATGTGAGCTCAACAACATCTTTCAAATGTTTATTGACATGACTATGCAGTTGCTGCCCAACAGCCAAAAATTGCCAAAAACTGTTTATGGGTGGCTACAAACGGGTTGGCACGACATCGTCACAGAGAGCTAGTTTTTTGCCCAACGGTAGCCAACATAAAAGTTAAAATTTTAGGGGAAGCAACAATATATCTCATATATACAGCGATTTTGGCATGATACCTAAGCACAAATTTTGGAGCAAAAAATGGATGTTTTCAAAAAAGATTTTTTCAGCTATGATGGATTAACGGTTTGACCAATTCTGAAACTTTTTGCCACGAATGTTAACTGTTGACTGTTACTAGTACTAACATTAAAGTATTCCGGCTTTCGAGTGTTGCTTCCTCGTTCCGCAGTAACAGGTAAAGTTTGAAATTTGGCAAAAAGTTGCAAAGTGACCGTGCGCCGTTTTTGATCTAATACAATTGGTAGCCCCTAGCCTACCCCAGCTTTTTACCAGTTAGTAGGCTCTAGTAGGAACAAACTGTGGCTAAGTTTCGAGGGTTTTGGTTTTCTGGTTAGTGTGTGTGTGCTAGCTCAGTTTTTGTTTAGAAATAATCATTACTGTTAGGCCTGAAAATGTATATAGCTAAGCGCAGTAAAAATGGGGTTAAAAACTTTTTTGTTTCCGATTTTGCCGAAAAGGTGCTTACAAGGGTTCTTTGACCTGTTGCATTTAAATATGAAATCCGTTTTTTATTACGCTTCCTTCGTTCAGTATGCGCTTACATTTGTTTTGGACGTTTTTGGAGTGATCTTCGCTCATACTTTGAGAAAGCAATGTAGCTTATCTAAACACTGGAACGAGCCTTAGTGACTTAACTTTTTGCACATCTTGGTACAGCCACTGGCTTATAATGTGCAAAGTCTCACACGATTCTGCCAGAGTACGTTGGAGTATTTGACTCACATCTTTGAAATGCCAGCAAATAACAGCGACAATATTGATAACGTAAGTTAGCACTGCGATGATAGGGATTAACGAAATCAAGTAATTTTCACACAATTGAGACATAGCCTTGGAGTACTAATTGCAGAAAATTTGGTCTAATTTGATTAACCACCGCTCATAAAACCTTAGTTAACCGCCACCCGTATGGACTTACCACGCCCAATTTTTCGCACTTTGATCCTATCGCACAGAGAAGTGCACAATTGTCAAAGGATTGTTTTATACGATATGAAAGCATTATATGCCAGGACTACCTCTGCAAAATTTGGGCCCTGTACCTTGCACAGAGCGTTCAACTTTATACATATGCATGTCATCGCCAGTTTTGGACCGATAACACCAGTGTTGGCATCTCGGATGGGATAGGATGGGATGGGATTCAGAACTCATCCTACGTGGGATCAGTGGGATTTCGTGGGATCATTCCGCCCTATAACGACTTCAAATCGCGTTTCCAAATTTTGAAACAGTGCAATATTTTGGTAAAATGGGCATGAAAATGTCTGTTCAGTTTCATGATTAATTGTCTACGAAATGTGTGGCTTCTTAGGCGCAATTATTGTGAAAAAATGAACATTTATGCTTTTATTGCTTTGAGCTATGATTTTGCTGGTCAAAAATGGCCATTTTTGAGGAAAGGTTTTAAAAATTACTGCCAAATGTTACGAACAATTTTGATTAATCGGTTAATTAACTTAACGTTAATTAATTAACTGAATGGGTTTATACTTATCGACCTATTTCCTGCTCAATTTATACAATCAATGCCGATTAGCTGGAATTCCTTGCTTTAAGCTTTTTGGCCGAAAACCCTATTTTGCAAAACTGCAATTATTTTGTTTGAACATCGATTTCTCAAAAACTACCCCATGGATTCGCGTAAGTTTTGGCAAAATGAAAATTTGCACTATTGCGGAGGTACAATTGTTTTGGTTACGCCAAACACCAGTTGGATTTAATCCGGTTAGGAATAGTGCCAGTCGGAACAATTAATAATTTTGCCTGAGGGAAGGCTGACGTGGAGCAATTGACACTGCAATTACCCGGGGCTTTTTACCAAGGCCTGCGATGCGTCCATCACTGTCTGCTCCACCCAAAGGCGACCACTCCCATTGTCTCGGACAATTGTTGACAAGGGGGGGGGGTCAAACTTTCTTGTCTTGAATCAGTAGCTCTTCCCCAGTTGCGAGAATACTCAATGCGAAGTGGCAGCGTCGTACATTTGGCGAATTTTCTGGAGCATGAAGACACTGTTTAAGTGGAATCCAAAAAATGTCCCTCGGCCCACACGTCCTTCTTATCACGGCACAAAACATTTCAGCAGATTTTATAGTTTGGAGAAATGGAGGTTCAAACATTGACGGTCTATATTTAGCGTTGGCCGGCATGTCGAAAATTTTGCGATTTTTTGCAAATTTTGCTGGTTTCGTATTTACTGGTTTGCTTGAAAAAGTTGTGTAAAGCTTTTTTCAACTCTCAAAATTGCGAAAGTTCATGTGTAGCTATTAAAAAATCACTGCAGAAAAGGATACCACCACCTTAAGCCATTATTTCAATGCTACAGCAATTGTAGGGTCAAATACTGCAAGTGGGATTATATCGGATTTTAAAAAGCAACTTCGGTCAAGTGGGATGAGATGGGACGGTGAATTTGAAAATTTGGTGATATGGGATGGGATGGGATCGGAGAGTTCGTCCCATTTGCCAACTCTGAAAAACAAACTTGCAAAGGCTCCACACGCTAAGTGGAATTCCTTGAAACTATTAACTATTTTGGTCAGACCTAATGCTATTATGTGGCAAAAACTAGCTAGCTTTTCTAACATCGAACTTTTAGTGTAACTAGTGGGGCCCCCCAACCACGTTTAACTCTCTGCTCTGACCTGATGAAGTCATTTTTAGGGTTACACTTGATTCTTTCCCCATAGTAGACCAATGCGGCAAAGATGGCCATGCCTTACACCTGCACAAACACCAGTTTGTTGTTTCAGTATCCCATTTTTGTTTCAGTTTCAGTTTCAGCCGGATACAAAAATAGTTTCAGTTTCAGTTTCAGGTTCACCCGTCATCCCAAAATAATTTAAGTTTTAGTTTCAGTTTCAGTCGTCGGTCCAAATTAATTTCAGTTTTAATTTCAGTTTCAGTCGGTGATGCAAAATAGTTTCAGTTTCAGTCGATGAAGCAATAGTTTACTTTCAGTCCACATTTAAAAATAGTTTCAATTGAAGTCATTTGCCACAATTAAAATTTTCAGTGTCCACATACTTTTCGAATTTAAAAGTACTGAACTTGCAGTCTTGTTTTTATATCTCAGCTTCTATGTCACTTGAGAATAAACAGTTTCATCCCATATGTTACTTTAATCTTCAAAAATTGCCAAAATCGCCATTTTCAGTCTGCCGGATCCTGTGTAAAGGCTATCTGCAGCCATAAAAGTCGCAAACCTTCACTAATCGAGCTGGAATCGTTTGTGGGTGTGTTTTCAACTGTACGCTGAGTTCAAATATCTCAAAAAATTTTAATTTCAAAAAATTTGGTTTTTTTGATTTCTGGGGTACTAATGCCCAAAAAAGGCGATTTTGTCAATTTTAAAGATTAAAGTTGACATAAAAAAATTTTCACGCGGCAGAATTTCTTGTCATTTGGCACAAATGAGTACTCCTATAGGGCCTCTGTATTTGCCAAATTACAGCCTCATAGCTCGCACCAGTAATAAAATATTGCTTTCGTTAACGAAAGATTTTAAAAATTTTGCCGAAACTTCAACTTTGAACAGTAATTCCCTAAGATGTAGATAAGATACAGACGTCTAGTATTTTTCCGCAGATAGGGGCACATGTGCAAATCATATTGGTCAATGACAAGCTTGAAGCTAGGGTCTTTTTAATTTTTAATTAATTATGTCGGTAGTTGTGAAAAAGGGGGGGGGGGACGCGACGCCTGCACATGGCTGGAAGGCAGCTAAGAACCAACGACCAAGTATTTTTGACCACACCTTTGCTCTATAACTTCGCCAAAATGTAGGCCAATCGGACAAAGTCGGGGCAAAAGTTTAGTCGCCCCCCCCCTTAATGGGCCAACGATCTGTTTAAACTTGTGTGAGAACTACGTGGTTTCGTTAATTCCTGCGTTTGCAGTGCCAGATTACATTATCTACATTGTCGATGTTGTTTGAAGGCTGTGAGTACTCCAAAGCACTTTGACAAAAACGCATGAAACTTTGCATATTATTACAATACAGTAAGAGTCCCAAGATTGGCAGGAAGTTTTAGATCACTAAGCCTCATCCAACGTTTGAAATGCCAGATTGTTTTCTCGAAGTATGGGTGTCGGATTTCCAAAAACCTCTAAGACTAAGTTGTAAAAGTATTCTGAACAAAGGAAGCGTAATGTCTAAAACCAGAATTCTTGTTCGGATTCAGCAGGTCAAAAAACGCTACAAGCTTTTTGGGAAACTCAGAGACAGTAAAGTTTTCGACCCCATTTTTAATGTAGTTTGCTGACTTTTTGGGTATAAAATAAACGTTATTCTTACAAAAACTGAGCTACACACTAGCCGGAAAAAAAGAAAATCTTTGCAGCCTAGCTACCGCTTACCCCTATTATAGCTTAATAATTGCTTAAAAACTGGTGAAGGCTAGGGGCTGCTAATTTATCGAAAACGGTTAACGGTTACTTCGCAACTTTTTGCTAAATTTTGAACTTTCACCTGTCTGTAGCTGTAGAAGGAAGCAACGGTCGACAGCCGGAATACTTTTAATATGTAAGTCTGGTAACATCATTCATCCGCGGTAAAAAATTTCCTGATTTGATGAAATCGTTAACCAACCACAGCTGTGATGGTTTTTTAAAAAACCCATTTTTATGCAACAAAACTAGCACTCTGGCGGGCTGGCTAACTATGTATATGGCACATATTATTACACACCCCAAATATTTTACCTTGATAGGTTGCCTAGCCATTTTCAAAACAGTAGCTTTTTCTGTATTGCTGACGATGTGGTGCCAACCCGTTCGTTGCCCCCACCTTTAACACACCTTAACTATTCAGCTACACGGTGGCTTGAGACTATTCTTCCGTGGCTCAGTCGGTTGAGCGTTTGCGTAGTGCGCAAAATGGCGTGGGTTCGAGTCTCATCGGAGGTTCGAATTTCTCGGACCTTCAGTCCTTATGACTTCCCTCTTCTTTTGCATTTATACCTCTGATGTAAAGTTTTCAGAGGCTTGTGCCATAATCATAAAATAGCACAATTTGTCGCAGAATCAAAATTGAGAATGATAAAAAAGGATGGCTATTTTTACCAAATAGATGATAATTCTTGAAATTTGTAAAATGTAAAACTTGTTTCGAATCTCACTCTTTGAACGGATTTTCCCGTTGGGCCTGACGGCGGTAGTTATGACCCTGTGATAAATTTTTTAAAAAATATTCTGTAAACTGTAATTGTGATTGTGAATATAGTAATTTTCTCTAAAATGTTTGGATTTCGGAGGACTAAAGCGTCGCTATATAAAATCCTAGGTTTCTCGGTTAGAGTTCTGTATGTCAAGTACAAACAAAAATTCGGGATGTTTCTGTAGTTTTGAGAAATACGTTTAAGTGCAGACTGGCTATACAGAACTAGTTAACCCGAAACATATACTTGTTTGCTAGTACAACTGAATAGTGAGTACAATTTGTATATGCATTTAAAGCTTCAAATAGATCCCTTTCCAACTCTGAATATGAGGCACGTTACGGCATTGAAATAAACAAAGTACAGATGGAACCAACCACCTTCCAACCCGCTTTAGCAGTTGTTGCTTTTAGTTTGCTGGTTTTAGTTAAAGTTGTTTCCTGACAAAATTAAGAAAAGTACAGTTGAGAAAAGACAAAGCTCAGGCTGCAACTATTTAATAGAGGTATCAAAAGATATATCCGATGTCCCACGAAACATTTTACTTCAGTTTCTAAAAAATCTGACAAATTCAGCTTTTTCTAAAATTCGTTAATTGTCTCCCTAATGCACATTCCAAATTTTAGCTCATGTGCACAAGCTTTCACAATTTGGAGTGGTGGCATGGCTAATTGGAGAAGGATTGGTTAATTCTATGTGCGTTTTCTTATTTCAAAGTTAAAAACATTGTGAGCAGCTTTTAAATTTAAATTTAAAAAGTTATACTGTCACAATAAAAATCGATCCCCATGTGCGGGCGCGAGCCGGTGCGGTAGTAAATTTCTATCTGCTCCGGCTCACCTCGTGGATACCCGCAGCCCGCGTCCAACTCTGTATTATATTGTAAGAGTAATTTATGATGCCAATGAAACGCGGATTACAGCACTATTGTATCTCAAATTAATTTTTATATGTTTCCAGCACTGAAAGTTTACTAATTGTTAATGTTTACTTGTAAACAAACGTTTCCCATTAAAAATATCCTCCGATTAAAACCTATTCCTGTCTTTTTATTTGTATGAGATATGAAAGACAGAACACACCAAAAATCTACATTTCCAAGATTGTTTCCAACGTGAATTTTGAAAAAATGTAGGTATAACATATATATCACAGATGTCTATAACAGACTGCTTTCAGAAAATGTGTGGGAAGCGCGTGGGATCCCGCGGAACGGGAAGGGATGGGACAACAGCCTTAGTCCCGCGGGATCCCGCAGAACAAACATTTGTTATATTTACTTCTAAAAAAGGGAATTTTAAAGAAAGCTAGATAACAGCTTTCAAAATATTACAGTCACACTTAAAATTATTCTATACAATTCAATTTTAAGGTTATATAACTTTCATTTGCTGTGGTGGTTTGCGTATCTGTTCTTATTGAAAGTGCATTGTTTAATTTTGAGTATACGCAGGTAATGTAAATAATTTGAAAGTTGTATAAAGTATTATGTATAACCAGTGAAGAGTTTAATTTTTAAGTTAAACACGGGACCAAGCTAGACACTTTTCAAAGTTGGCTTTATCAGCATTGCCTAATTTAATCAATTGTAATCACCTTGATTTTATACCTAAAAGTTTTAATAATAAACTTCTGGGAAATAATCTGTGGGAAATTAGCGTTCTTTCTCTGATGTTGCAATAGAGAGACCGGCCCAGCTGTAATTTGATTGTGCTGATTGCTTTTAGTTTTAGTCAAGGTTGGCTCAGTAATTGTAATCTTCAAAAAATATGTACTACATTGAATGAATAGATACGGAAGATTGTTAAAATTAAGCATTATACATTACCAAATGATTTCACTTGTCTGCGATGTGGTTTCTTGATCCTGTAGTGGATGCGATGTTCTGTTATTATTATCAATTGATTCAATCTCAGTAGTCGGTTGTGTAGACGAAGTATGATAGCTGTAAAACAAAAACAATTATGAGAGTAATGTTTAAATTTAGCTAATATGACAAAATGAATGCACATACCAATACTCAAAACGAAAATGTTAAATCACAAATTCAAACAATACGAATAAATAGTAGGTTCGCAATTTGTATATACTGTTTTGAAATTCAACGTTTGAACGTATTGCAGTCTTGCAAATAACGTAGATTTGTCAGTAGACACGTGTTTTAAATGATTGTTTACAGTGTTTTTTATAGAATGTGTTGGCGTTCGACAACTTTAAATACTGTAATGCGGAAAAAAGGAAATTTGTTTTTGAATTGTACTATATTTGATGTTTCAAACATGAAACCTCAGTGTTGTATGAACTCTAATAATGAATACATTCTGCAAAGTATGTACCTGGCATTATTTTTTCATTAGTAGCACTGATGAGTTGACATTTTTGTTTTGCAAGCTTTTCAGTGCGTTTTCTGAAGCAATCAGATGTATGCATTCTAGCACCTTTCGTATATCGATGTTGTGTATTCACTGTTGAAGTCATTCTAAAAAACAATAGTTAACAAAACTGATCATGACAAATCTTGTAGTTGCTATTGTACACAATTTTCATCCAAAAATGCTCGTAGAATTTTAGTTGTGCAAACTCTTTTTACGCCTTGTAGACAATTTTAGATTAAAGTATCTACATTTATAGACATCAATAAGCAAAAATTAAATGTCCTGTGTAAATACGTATATACCTTATGAGAGTCATGCTTAATATGCGCAGAGTAGCAATACATAAGCAGCAGTGTACACGCGTTATACACGCGTAGCGAACATACAATCAATAAGCTAACTGCATACTGTAAAGCCTCTACTCCAAACACATGCATATACATATGATGTTGTTTAACAAGAGTGCACACGCCTTATGCGTATGAAGAAGCGAGCATACGATCAATAAGCTAACTGCATACTGTAAAGCTTCTACTCCATGCACATGCATATACATATGCATGTTGTCTACAATGCTCAAGCCCATGCGTACATACGTATATATATATATATATATATATATATATATATATATATATATATATATATATATATATATATATATATATATATATATATATATATATATATATATATATATATATATATATATATATGAACATGTATCTGCATGTATGTATGTGTGTGTGTGTGTGTGAGTACGACCACAAAGACATGCCATCAGTTTTTGCAGCTACGTTTGCCTTAGGGGCCATATCATCATTACCAGCGATGATCATGGTTACTATGGTCCACCACAGTTCAGAATTAGGGTCCAATATTTTTTATGAGGAAAGTATGATAATAATAAACAACAACGGTTGGTAATTATTTACGTACATACTACCTAACAGAATTTCAAGAAATAACCTACAATAATCCATTGATTCTTATTTGACAAATATTAACATTGCTTGCAAACAAGTTAGCTTAAGGGGGTCCACTATGAAAAATGTTATTGTTACTGATTGTACTCATTTTCACACAAAATTTTGTCACATATATCCTGCACATCGAGTTTAAATTTTAGGGCCTTTTGTTCAGGAAACAGTAAACAGTTATTAATTGCATGTAATTTTAAAAATTGGCGAAAACGAAAAGGTAAAGGCAATTCACACCTGAACATCCTTGAGTATGGAGTTTTAGTTGGTTCTATGTTTGAAAACTGATGTAAACAAAAAGTTAGCGTAGCTTTTAATGGGGAAAGCCTACTTTAGGGCTTTATTTTGTGATTTTAGGGAGCACTCGCAGCGGTGGAAAACCTTGACCACTACAATCATTTAACGGTCGATAACCTGAACTTGGCGCATTTGCGGGCTATGATCCAAGACATAAAAATGCTCCCGATAATGAGAGGTTTCGATTGATATAAAATAAGTATAATGACTAAAGGGGGTGATTGATTTTGGCCTCGTATTGTTTGACGGCTCAAATCGAGATGAAATTTAATGAAAGTTATCAAAATATTTTTAGCGTCCTAACACCTTTGCTATCTTCATTCAATTCTAAAGAACGGGATATGCATAGCCCAAGCAATCCTGTAGTGTATTTCGAATGTTTTATTGAGCATCTTGCGTGTTATAGGTTACGTGATGTAGCGATTGCAGTTCATTCAGCTTATGCACCAAATGTACGCTTCACTAATAACTAATTTGTATTGAGTTTTCTCGCGACTTGCATAACTTTCTTTTTCCTTCTCATTTGTATGTGAAGAAAAAGTGTGACGGTTCTTGATCTTCTTCTTTCTCCGCTTTGTTTCTGCTTATGTGGGTTCACGTAGTGAAAGACATGTAGATTGGTACACGAATTCTGACAAACCTTGTTGAGACTATTCCTCCGTGGCTCAAAGCACTATATATCAGTACTATTACTGGAAAATTTGGTTTAACCGTACCTTGCGCATAGTCATAGGATAACGTGGGGGAATGGGGGGTGCAGACCCCCCAGACCGACAAAAAACGGATACACCCCCTCAGCGAAAAGAAAAAAAGGGCAGACCCTCTCGTCCAGAAAGGAAAAAAGGGTAAACCCCTCAGCGAATTTTTACTAAAAATTTAACAAATTTTAGCGATGTTTTCTAAAAATTTCTTGAAAATCGCTAAACATTGTCATTTTTTACTAATGTTTGGTCAGAAACGTTAAAACATTCGCAATTTTTACTAATTTCGGGGCAGACCCCTTAAAATTTTGGAATTTTTCAGGGGTAGACCCTCGCCGAGGTCGGGACAGACCCCCCCAGAATCAGACCCCGTGTTAATGTGTGCGCATAGCGATCAGGGAGAGGCGAAGTTTGTGTACGTGTCATGTCGAGCTTTCCGACAACACCAAGTTCTGATGGCTCCAGAGGACGCTACGCTGCATGGAATTCTTTCAAACTTTTAACTGTTGTACACTAAACCTAATACTATTATGTGGCAAAAGACTAGCTGGCTTTTTCAACATCGAACTTTTACTGAAATTCGTAGCCCCCTTACGTAAGCTCAGGATTTTGTGAGAAATGTAAATTTTTGTCTGAAAAATAAAATTTTCAAGTTTGCACGCGTATTTCTCTTGAACAGAATGACAACACGCGAAATCGTGAAAAATTGCCCTCTGTAATTGTCTCAAAAATGCGTGTGCAAAGCCGTTTGTAATTGATTCTACGAGGTCAGAGAAATCTGTGCGGAAAACAATCTGGTTGCGATTTTCAAAATTTCACATTTTCGTTGCTGTCCTGTAGAGAGAGATGCTGCAGACAGCTCTCCATTTGGATATATAAACATGTCCTTTAGGACTACAAATATAGACAACACTTGATCGACGGACCAGCGCTGTTGAAGCGGTCGAAATCTTGCAATATCTGATGTTTTTGAAAAATGTTCAGTTTTGGATCTCGAAATTTCACTGTTATCTCTTAAATTGTAAGGAATCGAAGAAATACTCTCTAGACTCAAGAGCAAAGTTAGGTCTTGGTGAGAGGAGTTGAATGACTATATGTTTGGCCGGTAGGGCGGCCGCAGTGGAAGTTATGGCGGATTTAATCTATTTTCTTTAAAACACAAACGTTCCACTGCGAACTTTCTTAAGTGTTTTATAGGCTAAACATTGCAGCAAATTTGAATAAATTTCAACGACAACTGCACTTTTAACGCACAAAAACGCCTACGCAAACCCGAACCAGCACCTTAACCATTGTAATTTTGTGAAAGAAAATATGTTTATTATGGTTCCTTTTCCAGCAAGTAATATAGTATCACACCAATGCCTGCAGGTGTATAGTAATAAAGCTATTTAAAAAGAAATGGGGTCAGCAAAGCTAAAAAGTCACGATGCCAGCACAATAAAACATAACAACGGAAAACTAAACTAGCCAATATAAAAAGTTTTATACAAAGCTAGGTTGGATTTTAAAGCTTTTTATAAAAAAACGGGTGACGAATATTTTGACAGCATTTGTCTACGTTTTTCCAGGTGGACAAACTCTCTGTCCATGTCCGCTGGACGCGAGGGTACCCGCGGGTACCGGCATCCACCTTCCAACTCTGCGTGCACATTTAATGCTCCACAATCACTGGTACAAAATTAGGCGCATTTTTGCAAAAAACTACATTTTCGATCATTGCAGGCACAGAAATACCCTTTGAGTAATGATCACGCTTCGAATAGTTGGACTCAGTGAGACCTTCAAATCTATTCCTTCAGTTTAACAAATTTTACGGCTTGCGTAAAGAGTAGCTCGAGAAATAATGGATTATTTGATTTTTTTGCACAAATGACAGGTTTGTGGCTCTGAAGCAAGCAAATGGATATCTCTCGTTCAGAAAAAGCTACAAAAGAAAGTTGCTTCAAAAAGCAAAACCGTAGACCGCAACGACATCTTTCGAATGAATATAGTTACAGCTACAGCAGCTTCTTCTAGCCAGCTGTCAGAAATCGGCTAAATCCACCCCGAACGGAAACACCTACTTTTCGAAGCTGAAGGTGTTAAAAAGCTAAAAGAAGTACCTAATTTTGCAAAGTTTCACCACGTTTCAGCTTGATTTGGGACCCCATTTTTACTGCGCTTAGCTAGGTTTTCTTTCACGCTTAAAAGCATAGGTTATTTCTTAACATAAAATGATCTAGCACACCAACCGGAAAAGCAAAACGCTCCAAACTTTAAGTTTAGTTTCTAATAGCCACAGTTTGTTTCTATTAGGCTAATGACTAGTAAAAAGCGGTGGTAGGCTAAGGGTTCCTAATTTTATTTCATCAAAAACGGCGTAAAGTCACCTCGCAACTTTTTGCCAATTCTCAAATTTTGATCTGTTATTGTTGAAGAAGGAAAATACACTTGAAAGCCAGAATACTTTCAATATAATAGTTAACATTCATAGCAAAAAGTTTCAGCATTGGTCACACCGTTTATCCACCAGAGTTGAAAAAAAGCTTTTTGAAATAAAATCCACTTTTCGTACCAAAATTTGTACTTTGGCGTCCTGCCAAAAACAGTGTACATGAGATGTAGCTGCACTTAACTTCTTTAATTTGATATGTTGGCTAACTTTGGGCAAAAAAGTTGCTGTCTTCAACCATGACGTACCAACCCCTTCGTAGCCCCTCCTTAAACCCGCTAAACGGCATGTTATAGTTGGAAGCGTCGAGGTCGACGCCCGTCTGCGCAGGTCGACGCGGGCTATTGAGCGTAAACGAATCACAACTACAAAATCGTAATTTTCAGAGACTGCTTGCATTACGATTCTCCTGAATAATCATAGCATTAACTTCTTTGACCTTGTTGCCAATTGATCAGAAATGTAATAGAATGCACTCATAAGACTTAAAACTGCGCAATATGGGACGACAACAGTTAAACAAATAACCTCTTTCAGCTACAAGATGCTGCCATTGCTTTGCGTAGTTTTCATTCTGCAGGCTTCAATTCTTTCTAAAAATGGACGAAACTTTCCAAACATTCCATTATTTTCGTGCTTTTTAACATTTTGGCACCAGTGAGACCGGATTTTTAGATGAAAAGATAATTTTTGGTTGTTACTATTAATATCTCAGTAGACAGCCGAAACATCTGATTGGTTGCACTGAAAGAGGGCACTGAAATGACCATTTTTGCTTTTGCAAGCATTGAGCTAAAGTAGTTCTATAGAAAAGAATTTTGTTGGTCTAAAAACTTTCGAGCTTAAAAATGCTTTAGTTACCAAGAGGAAGATGAAACTTGTCTTTGACAGGTACCGATTTTCTAACCTATGCATGTATCGCATTTTTTTCGGTCGTGTATCGATACCGCTCGGGTTTCACTGGCTCACAGGTGATACCGAAAACGTGGTGATATTTTTCGTGCACCAGAGAAATCTTGGCATTGATAAAACGGAGCAGTGCAATGTTTACTTTATGCCATGTATAAATACGAGCTGGAATAGTGATTTCTAGGAAGCGGCGTATTAATTTAGACATTCAACATTTTTTCATTAATGTTTGAAGTTTGAGAACAGCCAAATATGACGATTTTGCAACATTGAAATTTGGGATCAGCTCATTTTAGGCACTCATCTGAGGCCTCTCTATGCCGCCTCTCCTTAGACCGCAAGCGGACAAGAGACGGAGAGACGAAGGTCCAGGACAGAAAACAAGACTCCCTAGTCAAGCTGGCGTACGGTTATTTCGGACACACCCAGGGTAACATATGTCGTTTGTAGTTTACACTGAGTGCAGAAGACGTGACACTTTAAATTTACGTCAGACCTACCATGCTGCCGAGATATCCATCTGACACAGTTTCCGTATTTCTCTGGGCACTCCAGGAGCTGTCGTATAAATTGCCACAGGTGAACGTGCTGCGATTGCTGTAGGAAATTTGCTGCGTTGGCCCCGCTAGCTGGAGACGGGTATCCTTGACTGTGCGCAAAGTCATCTGAAACAAGAAAACTGCAAGCAGAGCATAAAACATCAAAAAACGCAAGGACTAAGCACTAACCGCGCGCATTGGCTCTCTCCTGTTTCGGACTAAGGCCCTGCCTTGGTGACTGCAGGCATACGTTTTTCATTATTTCTTTATGATTAATGCTTGTATCCCTTGTGGACCAGCCTGCTAACCGGCGTTTACTTCATTTTCTTGACGTAAAGGACAGCAAAAGTAACACCCTACTTATCAGCTATTAAAAATCAAAACATCAGCAATACTGAGAAATTGATTCATTCAAAACTGTTTAGAGCTGTTGGTCAATAGCCATTCAGGTGGTTTCGATTATCAGGAGAGAGAGACGAAGAACAAAGATAGAAAAACATATGAGTTTTCGATTGTTAACATATAACTACGTATATATGTAGTAACCATTTCCAAAATTTACCTTGAGGTATACCCAATTTACAGCATGTCGCCTGCATACCCTGCAGAATACAGCGCATGATCAAATCGTGATAGACCTCCCACGAGGTATCATCACTGCCCATTTAGGGGGAAGCGGGGGTGGGGGCCCAGGGTCATCTAGGGTCAGAAGGTTAGTCACGTGACCCTTGTCGACCCCTCCGTGTTCCAGGAGGAGCATCGGGGTGTGACTGAAGCTTCACTAATCGGCGATAAAGGTTCCTCTTTCGGCACCTGAACGGGCGGAGGCAATAAAAGTGGGTTGCAAAAATCTGCTACCCCGCAATCCCCTGTGGAAGGATTAAAAGTGGAATCATCTGGGAAATCGGAAGTGATATCGATCAAGTCAGAGCTTCTAACTGAGTTTTCAGGCTAAAACAGTGAAAGCAAGCTAGATTATTGTTAATGATTAATGAGTGCTCCTCTGGTCGTTTACGTTAGACTGAATTCTTAACCCTTCTCATAGTTAAAGCCATTGACAGTGAGGGTACAGTTTCTACAAGTTTTGAGCTTCCAAAAATAAAATTACCGAACAAGGCCTAGCCTTGATCTCAAAATTAATTTTAGCTATTAAACAATTAATTAATTGATATTAATTTATTAGTATATAAATAATATTAATTAATTAATTAACTCTTAATTATTTCTCAGATTATTACAGTGACTGTGATCAAAATCTCAATTCTATTTATAAAATCTACGCACTACTCTTATTTTTTACAACGGTAATTCTAACAAATTGCAGCTCAGATAGATGGGCGTTACTTTTCTATACCATTTTCACATTTGGAACTGTAAAAATGGGAGCGACTTGCTTAAACTAAGGTAAAAATCAAAAATGATAAGCTGCCTTCAAAATATTTCTGAACGAGAGAAAATGTGGGGAAAATTCGCGAAAGCTGAACTAATAAATTTCTCTTTTTTGATATATAAATATAACCCTATTATGGGCAGGTTTGTAAGGTTGACATTCCCCGTTTTCTCTCGATTTCGAAATATTGACATAAAAGCAGCTGATAAATTCGAATGGATCAAGTCAATTGAATCTCCCCTGCAGTTTTAGAAACTTTGTGGTACTACATCTTCAAAAATTTAATCTAAATTAAATCTTAAGTTTTAATATGAAACTAACAACTTGTTCAAAATTTAACTTTGTTTGAACTGAATGATCTTATGCTTTGGTTAACAATTCTCTTAACTCATTTTGAAAGCTACCTTTAGCAATTTTTTTAAAAAGATATGACGAATATTCATTGTTAAAAAATCAAAAATATTAATGAAAGCCTTCAAAATTTTTATCCAGACAGCAAGAAATCAAAATGATTAATTTATAGTAAGAAATCAAATGCTTCAAATTCTGCATTTCCCATTTTTCATCTGTTTCCAGTTTTCAATGTTTTCATTTTCAGACTTCGAAAAAGCATTGTGTTTTCTTTTCAGGAAAAAGCCTCTTCAGACTTGATACAAAAATAGTTTCAGTTAAAGTTTCAGGTTCATCCCAAAATAATTTCAGTATTAGTTTCAGTTTCAGTCGTCGGTCCAAATTAATTTCAGTTTTAGTTTCAGTTTCAGTCTTTGATGCAAAATAGTTTCAGTTTCAGTCGATGACGCAATTGTTTACTTTCAGTCCACGTTTAAAAACAACCGTCACCGTCAATGTAACGTTTCCGCGGCGCCGGCCCGATCCTGAAAAGCCCTCATTTTTAGAAATTTGTTTCTACACTTTTGAGACACTTAGAATTTTGTGTTGTGCAGCACTATCGTTTCTGCATATGTACAATCCATGTTCTCTCAAAAAAATAGTCCATTAACAATATTTGACCATCCTACCTTGTTAAGGAAAATAGCACAAAATGTACTAAATTAGCCTGAGGGTCAATTCACTGAAACGGTTAAATCTTTGAGATGTTTGGATATTTGTTTGTTTGTTCGTTGTTTGAATTATAGTTCGCGGCTCGCTGGGCCCATCGGGCCTGGCCCGACCGGACGGGCTGGGCTTTGTTTGGCCCACACCTCATCTGTAGTACTTACTATCGAAAATCTGTACAGTTAAGTAGTCCCAAACGCCAAGTCTGTCACCTATTATTAGAAACTGAATTGTGACTACGGCTAATGCAGATAAGGCGTACGTGTCTAAAGTGTATTGATAGAAGAAATTGATTATTGTAGCAGTTTCTAGTGCCACCGGTGTTTGTGAATTTGAAATTGTAGCACAAACATAAAACCTGCAAATACAGAAACTAAGACGATGCGCTTACATGATTTATATATCAATAAGAATACATTTCTAATTTGAGTCCACCGTTAGTTTGCCTGAGTTGTTCCATTACATAAAAGTTTTTCCTATTCGCATACTGCAAAATGAACGAGTTGCTACCTATTAGGACTGCATCTTTCTGTATGTTTTTACATTATATGACTACATGTTCAAAATATAAAATGTAAAACATTTCGATCGAAATAAAAGTTGTGATTTAAATATGTAAACACGCAGTACACACAGTATTGTGGCAAAGTCTGTGCATTTCACGTGCACTTGTTAGAGTGCCCAGCTGCGATTTCTATATTGCATATATGAAAAACTATACATGGAATATATGTGCACTAAAGAAAGATTTACAGTATTGATTTTTGTCGTTTAAATGTTTGCTTAATATGGATATGCTTTTATCCTGGAGAATATTTAGCTATATTTACATGTGAGCTAAAATAGCAATCCAGATGCATAGAAGCTATAGAGTTGTGAAAAATGCGTGTGCTTCACGTGCATTGTTGCAGTTGTGAAGAAAAATTTACGTAATACATGTTTAAAATGTGCATGTGAATTTTTCTAATAAAAAGGCATCTCAGAATATTGATTTTCTGTCTGCAACTCATGTTTGAGTGAAATTTAATGTAAAATGTAATGTGTAAAATAGAAAATGACTAATAGTAAATACAAGTATTAACCAAAGCATAGTCTCGCCTGCGGATTACAATTAAAATTTCAAATGTTCACGCGCATGGTTCGACTAGACAACTGAATTTTTTATTGGTTCGCCTAAACTCGCATGGCGAACCAAATTTTGAGTTATTAGCTAATACCTTATAACAACTTAGTTTTTGGTATAAAATCATCCTGCACTATCCGAATCACTGAAATAGAAGCGTTTACGATATAGGTACTGTTAATAATATAGACATACTGCAATTTTTTATACAAAACTTCACACTTGAAAACGTTTTCTACACCATCAGTACGAAAACTCTACAATTTTCAAAATATTATTGTTAGAATTTCAGTGATCATTTGAGTTGATATTTCCAGAGCGCTATACAGTGGAGATGTACCAAATAAGGGCACGCAACGGACACATTTGTTTAAAATATTCCTGGTGCCAGAAAACCAACGTTTGTTTGATATCCGTCTAAAACTTTTACGTTATATTAGTGACGAGGTCAAGTTCTGGCGGACGAAAAAAATTAGCGTAAAAAAGTGAACAAAATCTTAAAAAGTTACATATAAAAGAATATTGCGTTAACCTAAATTTAGCTTGCTATTTTTCTCCGTTTCTTCGTTTTTCAGCTTGTAAACCTGAACCGGTGAAATTATTTTTAACTGCTTCTCCGTTGTTCCGTTGGAGCAGGAACCGGCCTTTACTTTTATGTCGTGCCCAGCCCTTGAGTTAGCCCAAACCACGGACTGGGCAATAAATGTCTAGTGTTAACAAGTGTTAAAAACTTATTAAAAACTGTGTCAAACACGTGGTAATCTTTTAGAAATAAATTCATTTCCTGTGTACCATGTTAATTCACGGAAGATCGAACGGCCAGAAACATGATTGCTGCATGCTACAGCGACTATAGGTATTAAGTAGTCCGCTTTTATTTGTACAATACGCGGTAATTCAAGTTATAAAACGGTAACATGGTGTAAACAATTTTTATATGCACTGTTAAAAACTTTTACAAGTGTGCAAATAATGTAGTGTTCAGCAAAACCTGGTTAATTAATGTACATAATATTAATTATTCTGTTGAATCAGATCTAAACTGAAACATTGAACTGACTTTAATTGTTGCGAAAATCGTTACCAACCCGTAAAATCACAAATTTAACATTTTCAACTGCCGTTCAACTAACTGTCTAAGTAATGTAAACAACACAAACAATAAATCTATGTATTGACCAAAACACACTTTTGTAAAAAAGGTACTTCTTGATCTATTTACTTTCGACAAAGTCCGCAGAACGGGACGACATGAGCAAACAACCATATTCCTGCGGTATGCCACAGAACAAACATGACTTCTGGTTAAGCGGAATTTTAAAGAAGGCTATAATAGTTTCTATTTATCTTTTATCGTACAATTTCAGAAATATCCTTCAGTAAACCTTTAATTAATATTCATGTCCCTACAATTGTTGTCTTGCAAAACGATTTCACATATACCTTTCCACAACACCTCTTGACGAACACATACAACGTGTTCAAAAATTCATTTCTGAATTCTATTTCTCATGAAAGCTTTCAAATAACCTCGTTACATCAAACAAAGTAGCATATGTTGCTTTGAAGTTACTAATACAAATTACAAATGAATATTTTTCATCATAACAGCAGAACCTTACCTGATTCAATAATTTGTACAATTTTAATTCTGCGCTGTTTAGTATTTCTTTCAATGTATACATCACTTTCAAATAAAAGCACTTTTATCAGTTACCTGTATATGATTCCATGGTTACATTTCGTATCCATTTTCGTATAAATGTCGAAATCCTGACCAGGTTCATTATAAACCAAACTCACACAATAAACAGAATAAATAAGCAACTTTGAACTAGATGGTTAAGATATACCACAGCTACAATATCTATTACGTTGTGTGTGATGTAAATAGACGCACATCCAAACAAACCCAAGGATTACTGTAGATCCGCTAAAGTGTGCTCATACTTGTGAGGTTCAACGTGGTTGACACGTGAAATAATTTCTTTATATCAAAATTTCCCTTATAGCCTCTTAACGTGTATAATGTAAACTATAAATATGTGATAGTTGGCTGTCTAAACCGTCATCACTTAAGAAATAGCTAAAATGTCATATTGATTTTTACAACCAACTCACATTTCTAATCTTATTTACGAACTAAATCCTCATTAAGCCTGTTAACATGTATAATGTAAACTATAAATATGTGATAGCTACCTCTCTAAACCTTCATCACTTACGAAATAGCTAAAGCGTCATATTGATTTTTACAACCAACTCACATTTCTAATCTTACTTACTAACCAAATCCTTTTTAAGCCTCTTAACATGTATAATGTAAACTATAAATATGTGATAGCTGGCTATCTATACCTTGATCACTTCAAAAATACATAAAACATCATATTGATTTTTACAACCAACTCACATTTGTTACCTTACTTACGAACCAAAACATTTACAATTTAATATGTGAGAACAGCACTACTAGCCGAAACTATATAGATTCTAAATTCTTCGATGGTGTCAAAGAATTTTCGGTCTAAAAGCTTAGTCCTCGCCCAAAATGTGTGAAATCCACTAAGTAATTTTTATTCCTAGTTCACAATTGATTCTCCACAGCTTTTACCTATATTTGCTAAGCTTTACCAAACAAACATAATTTTACACATTTATCTGCATGTACAAACGTTTACTATACAGAAATAACATTTTATTAGAACTGCGCATTTCATAGAACAACTTTGACAAATGACAATGCTTACAAAGCCGTAACAGTTTGTTTACCAAGTGCTAAGCTACCACCAAAAAAATTAATCCGATATACTGTTGCTAATAATCACCTAACACTACTTCTAATACTATGTTACTCAGATTAACAATTTCTATTGTGTTCATTCTATTAATGTTAGAATATCTAGAGTACGATTTACATGTTTATTATAAGCATTGCGCATGTATTTCGTACAATGTATACAGTCCATAAAATGTCTTCTTGCTAATTTCATTGCTGTGTACTCCAACCAAATTCCCACCACGTTGATCACTCATATAATGAATAAGAAACATTTCAACACCACATTTCAGACTGAATCTGTTCCCTGTTGAATCTAAACGGAATAAACAAAACAGTTTACTTACAACAATACACAGTTGTAACTATTCCTTAGAATACACGACTACAAGTTACTATAAAAAACGTCTACAATTTCATATAGTATAGTTCTGCAGTCATAAATGCACATAAGTTTCATACAAAACACTTTATTACCAAAACCATCTCTACTCGAAACATTATAACTGGACATACATTAACAAAAAACACTAAGATACAAAAACATACTTCTTAATCTATTTATTTTAAACAAAACAATCACTACATTTCAAATACGCTAAAAACACTAATTTAACAACACAAATAACATACACTACACAATTTACAAACATACACTATCATTGCTACAATCAACTAACAAAACAAAACACATTTAAAAACATTTCGACGTACACGTTTTATCTGAAGTAACTGTGTGAGCAACCTAACCAAACAAATTACTCCGATATACTCTTCGTAATAATCACGTAACACTACTTGTAATAGTATGTTAGTCAGATGAACAATTTTTATTGTGTTCATTATTCTGTCACTGGAACAATATCTACACTACCATTAACATATTTATTGTAAACATTGCGCATTTATGTAGTACAATGAATATACTCCATAAAATGTGTTCTTCGTAATTTCATTGCTGTGTAATCCAACCAAATTTCCACCACGTTGACGACTCATACAATCAACAAGAAACATTTCAACACCACATTTCAGACTGCATGTGTTCTCTGGTGAATCTAAACAGAATAAACAAAACACTCTACTTACAACAATACCCACTTGCAACTACTCTTTATCACTGGAACAATATCTACACTACCATTAACATATTTATTGTAAAATTAAAACATTGCGCATTTATGTAGTACAATGTATATACTCCATGAAATGTGTTCTTCCAACAAAACAAAACACATTTAAAAACAGTCATAACTGCACATAAGTTTCACAAAACACAGTTTATTACCTAACTGTGTAACTAACCTGAACAAAACAAACAATAAATCGATGTATTCCAAATAAAACATCGGTACATTGTTACTTCTACAATCAACCAACAGAACAAAACATTTAAAAACAGTCATAACTGCACATAAGTTTCACAAAACACAGTTTATTACCAAAACGTAGTCTACTTTAAAAATTACAACTGCGCATGCATTCACAAAAAATACTTTTCTAAAAAAACATACTTCTTAATTTATTAATTTTCCACAAAGAAACCACAATATTTCCAACAAGCTAAAAACACTAATTTAACCGCGAAACAACCTAGGACATATGTTTCACAAAAAACAGTTTATTACCAAAACGTACTGTACTTGAAAAATTACAACTGCACATGCATTGACAGACAAAAACACTTTTGTAAAAAAAATACATCTTAGTGTACTTCTTTTCCACAAACAAACCACTATATTTCTAACAATATAAAAACAGTAAACACTACTACATCTTACTATAACCAACATCAACAATTTCATATAGTACAGTGCTACAGTCATAAGTAGACATACGCTTCACAAAAAACAGTTTACTACCAAAACGTACTCTACTTCACAAATTACAACTTCACATACATTGACAAAAACACTATATAGTACAGTGCTACAGTCATAAGTAGACATACGCTTCACAAAAAACAGTTTATTACCAAAACCTACTCTACTACACAAATTACAACTGCACATGCATTGACAAAAACACTTTTGTAAAACAATACTTCTTAATCTATTTATTTTCGACAAGGAAACCACCACCAAACTACAACACTACTAATAAACAATACCCAATTAAAACACACCCTTTTACATCAGCCAAAAAACCCACTTGATGTCTCTGTTTGCATATGGGCACATAACACACTGCCACGTAAAACTCATGGGCACACCATCATTCCTACCTTAACTACGGATGGGCACATTCACTCACCACAGATTCACGGGTAACATCTCCTGCATTCCTTAGGAGGCTAATTGAACTCACGTACCATTTAGGCGGGCAGTCTGGGTTAGGTTAGACCAACACTAGGCTAGCTTAATCCTTAGACCTAAGAGTAGATTTAATCTTCTCGCTGTCAGCCTCTGTGTAGCAACGTTTAGAGCCCCTGGATTTTATCTCTTTTGTTACACATTTTCTCTTTTTAACGCATGCCACGAAACTAATGTTGCTTTTTAAAAATATTTTTAACACATTTTAGAAGAAGTATAATTTTCCAGAATTTTTGCAGACTCAAGTAAATTTTTTCGCGAGACATCGGTAATACATTCGATACCGCCATCAAATAGCTGGGGACGATTTTTTATTTATTGTGAAATCGCTCTTCATTATAGAGAAATAAGCTGAAATGTGTGTGTAACCTGTATTTTGCCTACTTTTTCCAAATTTGTCAAGCTATTAATTTAGCTAGAAAGCAGCAATCGGGGCAACAAAAAATTGTCCCTGGGTATATTTGTGCAGAACACATTTGTTCAGTAGCAGCCCTCCAGCTTGCATAGTGAATGCTCCACAATCTTTAAAAAAATTGGTCGTGTTTTTGCAAAAACTACTTTTTATGACAGTAGCTTACAGGATAGCAGTTGGAAGACGATCATGCGTCGGATAATTTGTCCCTGTGAGACCTTCAAATCGACGCCCTTAGTTTGATTTTGCGGCTTGCGTAGTTCAAGAAATGTTGGATTATTTGATTTCTGCAAAAATGACAAGTTTTCGACGCCGAAACAAGAAAATCGGCTATATCTCACGGTAGGGAAAAGCTAGAAACTTGCTTTAAATCGCAAAAATGTGAAGCTCAATGAGATCTTTCGAATGCATATATTCATACTGCTGCTGTCAAACGTTCAGAAATTGGTAAAAACCACTCTGACCGGAAATCTCGAATTTTTGAATCGGGATTGCGCGGGGGTGCTAGAACGCTAAAAGAACTTATTTCGGAAAGTTTCATCAAATTTCATCTTGATTTATGCCGCCAAATAACAATATGTGCCCAAAACGCACTATTTAATAGAAAGCACTTTGTAATTGCTTGAAAGCATTGGAAATTTCGAAAACCAAAGCAAACAATGAAAAATTACAGAATTTTTGTTTTTGATTTTCTCGTCACTCCTTCAGTCAAAATGGACCAAATTTTGCAGATATGTTTTGCATCAGCATACGCTCAGACCGTTTTCCTGGTTTTTGGAAAAACGCAATATTAAGCAAGATATAAAATTTACAAATTTTCAAAACACGCTAAAAAACGGAAAACTCACCTTTACGAAAAATTCATAAAAAATAACCACAATTCCTTTTTCTCAGTGTAATGAACTGAGTTGGATTAAATGGAAACTTGGATTGATTTGATTCGATTTCAGGAAATGGGGTCGTATTGGGCTGGTAGGTTCACTTACACGGAAGGTCAGCGCGTTCGCCTGATTAGACGAACTTAGGTACCAGATTCCCGAAAGGTAGTTTGCCAAAATCGGGGATCTCTACGGCCAACCTGCTAGGGGTGTAGTCGTGAGTTCGTTTGAGGTAGGGGTCGCTAGATTGATTGCAGCAGAATCCAACCCAACAGTATGATCGCAACAGGATCGTTTTCAGCAATGAGATCGCAACAGGATCTGATTCGGCAGCAAGATCTCAACAGGATCTAGTTCAGCAATAAGATCACAGCAGGATCTGACTCAGCAAGGTTGTTCCTAACTAAGTCTGGATGAATACGCACTAATTTATTAAACAATAACAGGTTCTGATACACTTTGGGAACAGTAACAGTAATGATAATAAAATACTCAGACAGGTACACTAGACAATTAATGTTCACTTCAGTTATTAACAATATATGATTAAGGTACAAAGTACCAGGGTTGCCAACTCTTTTGGTAGGTTAATACTGTAAATTGACCAATAATGGGAGAAGATTAGTTACTAGTAATTCGACTACTGATTCTTTCTTTCTTCCTCTTTCCTTGTAATTACTAACAGGACTTAAACTTCACTCTAACCTAACTTTGGGTTCCTCTTCTTCAGGTATTGATTACAGGGTACAGTCAGGTACAGTGCGTACTTGTGAGTTGTGTATGATAAGTTAACTTCCTTATCCGTCTAATCACAACATCAAACTAATCAACAGTTAACTGATAATTAATGAAAGTTAAAGGTATTACACTTCTGTTCCGGGAACGGGTAAGCGGGCTTAGATCTGGTATTAAAGATTCTCAAGGAATCCCACAGATCTAAGGCGGCTATCGGACGGTGGAGAGTACAAACACAGGGGTCGGTCTAGGCGGGGAGTTACCAGGAGATGCCCGAATTATAATTAATATAAATTAAAATGATAGTTTAATGGATTCTCTTCTTTTAGTAGTCTTCGCTGGATCTAGCCACACTTCTGAGAAACTGGTTAGGATTAGACCTAAGCCAGAGACCGGGGAGCCTGAGCTCCCGGGGTAGAGTTGCATAGGGCGACAGATGAATTGAACATGATTAATTCTTTTAAAGGAAAGTGCAAGAAGATAATGACAAAGTTCGAGTACGAATAGGTTCCAATGGTTCCCAATTTGATCCGGTTCCAGTGATAGTCTCTGCCTTAGATACTAAACTCCTGATTTCATATAGTTCTCAGTGCAATGTACCTTTCCAAAACAACTGTTCCTGATTAATCAACTGACAACGAAGATAAGGACACGATTCCAATAAACCACTGATTATCAACTTGAGCTACTGATACTGATACGACGCTGTAGACTGATCATTCACTGATACCAAGCAGAATTACAGGCGGATCGGATTCTCTGGCAGGACGTGATCTCGACGAACCTGAATCAAATGGGGTAAAACCCATTAATACAGGATACGTGTGCGGGAATCAAACCCAGCAACCATTACTCACATTAAGTGGCTTTCTGTGATAGAAGTTGGAAATTCGTTAATTTTGAATAACATTTGGCAGAAACGATTAAAAACGGTGTGTTTTAGGACAATAGCAAAACTATTCGAAGGTTATTAGTTTGAGACGGAAAGAATGTCAAATGAGCACCAATTTTTTTGGCGATTTTCTGCCTTTTGGTGCAGAAAATCGCTAACATAGTACAATTCTTTCACCGACATTAGGTTTACTTCACTTGAGCTCGAAAAGAGAACAGCAAGCGCTTAAAGAGCAAGAAAGCACCCGTTTCCTGCACAAAACTAACACTTAATTACAAACATTCTCTTTCTTGAAGTTGCTACTTTTCTGTGATTCATTAGAAGATGGTTCAAGACGATTTCTAATTCTTACGTACTGACTGACATTATTATATTATCTAACTATTATTTATGTATTTTCAGGTATTGGTTATACTACTTACGTGCTACCATTTACAATAGGTGCCATTCGATTCCGTTGTTTAGTTCCAAACGCTGGTCAGTAATTGTAATCCAACATTTACGACCATGACTGTCAGAGAGTATCTGACGATATCACCTTTAACTTTGTGAATTACAAGCTGACATAAAAAGTTTGAGCAGAAACAATATTGTTCGTTACAAAACTGCAAACCAGAACGGAATTGGTTATTTCGTTAATAAATGCAAGCGAGAACAAGGGTTGTTGTAAGTTTGGATAGTTTTACCAACATGTTACTAAAAACTACCAAGTAGAATAAATTTGACCGTTTGGTTGACACGAACAAGTGAGGTCACGAATGGCACAGCCCTAACTAATAAACATTCATACGAACCTAGCATACTTGCAAAATGAGCCAGCACGGAGCCCTTATTTGCGATTCGTCCGCTCCTCGAGCATAGGACTACCTACGCGGACGAATCGAGGACTAGCTGGTAGTTGCAGCCTATTCCGGGAGTCCCCGTGACTCTGAATAAAGCTAACTACCTAATGTACATATTATTATGACATGACAATGGACATTCGCTCACACTGGCTAGCATTCGCACATTCGCTCAAACAGCGATCAGTTAACGGACAGTCAAACACTTATTCATAACTACGCAATCTTCCGGCCTATTATATGAAACTTCTTTGATAATTTCGGATGTACAAATCCCATGCGCCCGATGGGAATCGACCCGTCATTAAGTTCTTGGAATAATCCAGGCTGACAACGTTTTCAGACCGATTAAGAGTCCTCTTTACGTTGACGATCTTAAATTTAATACGATTATGATTTAAGTGATTGTTACTGATAATTTCAATTAATATTTCAATGTGCTAATTCGATAGTATTCTGGATTATCCCAACTTTGCATCTCATATGGCAAACAGACACTCAACTAACCCAATTAATGTGCCACTACTAGTTATTGTTGAACAATAATTATTAATGTAGGAATGAGAGACATGAATTTAGAACTAATTATCATTAACTGGGTTGTTTTCTTAACAACATTCATACAAGTATGGCAATCCTCACAACCCCTATCGTACAAGGGGAGTTTCCGCAAGTTGCCAATCAATTAGTCAAAACATTCACTCATCAGGCATACAGAACAAACATTCGACTTTCATTCGAATCAGGTATTCCTAAAAAGTCAGTTAACTTCGGAACCTCACGCTCCATGAGGGGTTTACCCGAGTAACCATTTTACGTAAATTTGGGGAAACATTCACACATTAGCTACACACAATTTTTGTAAACACCTAGCCATCAGAACACACTTGCTTAACTAACCCTAATTCTATGTGCATATCTGACTATAAAACTTTAACTTTGTTGCGCTCGGTTTTGGACTCTTGCAATTCTACAGAATTGCTTTATAAAAGAAATTTTGTGAAACATTGAGCTATATAAGTTTGGTGAAACTTTGAAGAAAGTTGAAGGAAAGCCAGTGAGTAATAATTGCTCGGCAATTATTACTAACAACAAAATTAAGATAAACTAAATACACGGTTAATTAAAAACTACAGAAAGATGAGGCAGCCGGCCATTCCTCTTAGAACTGCTTAATAATTAAATAATTAAAAAGTAGTATCAACTCATATTTTTAGGATTTAACTTAAAATGACCTGTACGATTTTAATACCTAGCAATTTAAAAACCGACCTAACGCTAAAATAAAGCATAGTACAGGACTGGTGTTTTAAACAATACGGTGCCTTTTGTAAAAGTCATGGCCGGCAACTCCTAGTTGCCGGCTGTGGGGAGAACACTTCTGCTAACTAACTTATGAATTTCAGAGCCGTAATTAAGGGGCTCTCTAGCTCAAACTTAAGGGATAGGTCCCACTCAAGAATCCCGTTAAATACTACAAAAATGAACCCACAAAGTGACAACGAAAGAGAGAAGAAACAAGGAACGTTTCGATTAGAAAAGACGCATAATTTTGGGCCGTGGCTTGGCGAACTAGAAACATAAAGGGAGAAACAGTGGGCATGTCTCAAGACCTCCGGCAAACAGGAGGGGTTTACATGAACTGCCCTGAATTTAAAATCATAAAATAATAATGAAATTAAAGGGTAACGAAATTAAACTGGCTCGGAAGCCCATCATGCTAGAAAACATAAGACTGGCCTTCAAGCAAAAAGTGTTGAAAAATCGAGGTTAAAAGGTCTAAAGATACAGGATATTGGCCTCTTGGCCGTAGTTTTGGGTTCAGAAAACGATGGCCGTTTAGGCCTTAAAACACAAAAAAAGGGCCGAAGGCTACAATACAGATACATATATATATATATATATATATATATATATATATATATATATATATATATATATATATATATATATATATATATATATATATATATATATATATATATAGCACGTCTGGCCAAAAGGGCCACAAAACAAGTCCTAATTTTTGTCCTAGTCAGCAGAATAAGGCCGGACATAAAAGGTCCATGTGGCCACTCAGGTTGTTAGTGTTCGGGTTTACGTTGCTCAGTTTTCCTCTCTGGCCCAAGGGCCAGAGAGATCCCTAGATTTTTCTGAGGTTGGGGTGTGTACTGCTATATTCCCATGTCACACCGGTGACACGAGAAGCAGTACACGGGGGAAGAAGGGACATTTTTGCGGCCGCTTTCGGCCGTACCTAGACGAACACTGATTAGAAGTTTGAAAATTTGGGGCGAGCGACAGCTCGCTGACAACCTATAATAAAAGCGGTGTCCTTTAATTTTGGGGGAAGCTTCTAGAAGTCTCTAGAAGCTTCCTATCTTTTGCATGTAAGGTCCAGGCTCTTTTTGGCCCAGGGACCAGGTGAGGGGTCGGATTAATGATATTGGGGAAATATTGCCCCCAACTGGTCCTCTTTTTGATGAATTTCGGGGTCGAAACTTGGGCGAATTTTATAAAGTTTTGGGTTTACACGTAAACGTAACCAAAGGGACAAGAGACAATATATATGTTCTTAACTTGCCCAAAAATTGACGGAATTTTACCAAATTTTGGCCATTTTGGGCATATACAAAACGGGTGAGATTCTAATAAGTTAGGCTGACTGAATAAATTACTTTGTCCTGGTTAATAAAAGTTTATAATTTACTTGTTTTCGGCCCCTAACTCTTGAGATTCGCTTGGACTCTTGGCCGAAAACAAAGCGTGCCGGTCATTTGTCTTCGGCAACAATTGTTCCTTGCTACTGGAAACTCCCTGTTTCCAACAAGTCGAGAACAAGAATTCCTGAGCAAAGAGGCAAATAAGACAGGAAAAGACAAAATATATGCACATAGTTATTTTCATGTGAATTCTAGCTAAATAAAAATTATATTATTGAATTCTACGTACTTAACTACCTAGATTTAGTTTCTTTTCTTTTAATTTAACTTATGTTTGAGGCAACTAGGCACCCTCAAACCAATAGGATATAGAAAAGGTGTATACTAACTCTCTTTTCGAGAGGCAATTCTCCTGCTGGACTAAAGGCCAGCCCAAAGTTCATGTGAGGACAGCCTTCCAGGCAATATGACTGGACTTAACATAAAGGTTACGTAAGTCTTAGTTAAGTTACATCTTTTTAGAGAAAGTACAATTACGAGATGGCAAACATTTCACTAACACATTTTTACCCATAACTTTTTAGTTTTGGGAGTTGAGAGATAAAATTTACATTATTGGAATCAGCGTCGAATTGCCTTTCGATTAAGCCCATGTTGTGTTTCCACATAAAATTTCGATTATTACGTAATTATTACCTAGTTAACACTAAATAACCCCAATTCGAAATTTTTAATTCATATTAGTACTTATTTAATCTAATTAACCATCCACAATGGGGAATTACTGTTGAACAACGTTAAACATGCCTACCTACGTCTAAATACAACTACCTATGCATTAATAATTACATGTTGTTGCTAACTAAGACTAATTCCACATGATAACTACTATATACCAACGAACCATCTTCAAATGATTATGTTCGACGACAAATTGAAAATGTTGTTTGTTGCTAGAGAAGAATTACATGTCCTCTTTGGTGGAATTAGAACCTTTTCTTCTGGTTTTGGGTGGCCGACAATAATGCCTAAGTTGTCTAAGATAGGGTCCTAATGAAGAGGCACCAGCTCTTCATTAAAGTGTAGATATTCGCAATTATTGTCTGCTTGGGGATAACAAGATCCAAATGAAAAGGCACCCGCTTTTCACAAGGAGGCAATATTAAGGAATTTCCATTCAGACCACCTAACTGACTACTATGTGTATCAGGTTATGATGTTGTTCTTCTTGTATTAATGATACCCTGACCTTATAACGCGAATTTAACTAATCTTCCCTTTCATTTCCCGAAGAATTAGTTATATTATAGAGATTGGCAACCCTGCTCTTAATTACACATAAATACAAACACAGCTTGGACGTTCATTCATACAAGATATGATCATGAGAACCTTCAACTCAGGCCGTTTTCGAGTGGCCGTTGAGTAAATCCCTCTTTTTGGGCTATTTCTCCAAAACCTGATTTTTTATTTAACCAATTCCATTACATATGAATGCACCTTAAAGCTGGCTCCATTTTTGGCCGTTTTTTCGACCATCTCGTTTTTCCGAATTAGCTCATTTTCTCATATTTTGTTGTTTGAGCGGGATATCTTAACGAGTTTTTGAAATTAAAGTCGGATCACTTATGGTTATTGAGTAATTTGACCTCAAATTTGGGGTGTGCCTGTGTTAAACATAGGAAATGGAAAAAGTGGTGATTTTATTCTTGCGATGAATCTCCCGATGAACGGTCATGAACCTGTATGATTTTGGATTTAAATTGCAGCTATGATCATGAACTGCGGTATCTTGGAAGTGGAATTTTGATTTAGGCCTCCAAAGTTTTTTAAAAAATTTTTATTTGAAGTAAACAGCGGAAAATCGTCAAAATCCAACGTTTCCTGTGGATGAAAACTAGGGTCGTCGTAAAGAATTATATAATGCTCTCATTCGAAGACCTAAATTAAAATTATAATTCGAAGGTTCCGTAGTATTTAAATAGGCGGTTCCAATGGTACCAATTGTTTCTCTATTACTCACACCAGTTTCGAGTATTTTTGGCGCAAAAATATGAATTTTTAGCAAAATTTTAAAAAGTGCTGTTTCTTTTCGAAAACTTGACTAAATTACGACACTAGGATGGTCCAAAACAGCCTCTTTTGCATTCCAACTTGTGTATTCATGCCTTTAGATCTATTTGTAGCATAAGTTATGCTGACAGCTATGTTCAGTATTTCTCAGCGCGCGAATCGGTACCCTCAGACCCCGAATTTCGCAAAACAGAGATTTTTCAAAGTTTTCAAAATATGGTATATTATACATCAATCGAAAGCTCTGAGTGGAGGAATGAATTCTTCTCATAGAACCATGGCTTGGAAATGCTTCTATTTCAAGTTAACGGCTGTTAAATGTTTCAAGATAATCAGTGGTGCAAGTAGCCCTGTTTCCCCAAAAACCCGTTCAAAAAGCTTCCAAATACGCTCAAACGGCACGAAATTGCTTTTATTAATAGTATTTAGCCAAGAATGACTAAATCAGGTGAAACAGCTGTCGTTAATATGCGAAAACGTGCTTAAGTTTGCTGCGGCACCCTGGTCTTTGCTGATATTCAAATTGTACTGAATGACTGGCTCGTAACTTACGGAGAACTGAACGAAACAACTTAAAATTTAAACTTGATATGTACGACATATGTGGCTAGATTATGTGTGAAAATTAGCGAAATCCGTGACGTAAAATTTTTTTAGGATGGACCCTCCCCTTAACTTAAGGTGGCGGTATCCTTTTGTGCAGTTCTTTTGTGGTGATTTTTTAAAACGCTATAACTTTCCCAATTTTGGGAGTTGGAAAGAGCTTTATACATCATCTTAAAGCTTATAATCAGGACATTCACATGAGTTTACGAAACTAGTGAAATTAGCAAAAACTTTCTGACATAACGGCTAAATATAGACCAAAACTTTTGAACATTGATTTTTCAAAACTGCTGAACCAGACAAAATTTCTTTTTGCGCTATCATAGAGAAGACATAAGGGCCGTTTTTTGGGGTTTTGCTCAGTATCACTCAACGGTTGAGAAATTTCGCAAAATGCACAGAAGCGCTACATTTTCAAACTTTGCACTAAATTTTCTCGACACTGAACGTTTTAACGAAAACCAAGAAAAACGTCCCTCCGCAATAGTACGAATTTTCATTTTGCCGAATATCTCCCGAAAAAATTTGACGTCCCGCCCCCCACCGGTTGGGGGGTGCTGGTGGTAGTGATGGGGGGTGCTGGTTTCCAGAGGGCCCCCCCAGAAAATGTTGGGGGGGAGGTTCCCCCACCCCAAATCTCAGTTTACACCTATGCCCCCAACCCAAATCCCCGTTGCACCTATGGAACCACCCCCCCCGACTCTGCCCAGCCACACATGGTTCTTTCTTCTGGAGCATAGCATAATAGGTATAACGGAGATTTGAGGTGGGGGGGGCTCCCCAGTGAGTGGCGGTGCACAGGGGGGGCTCCCCCGTGGCGGCGCACAGGGGGGGGGCGGGGGCCCCGGGCCCCGCCCTTTGCGATTTCGGCCCCTCCCTTTGGGCGGGGTGTCGGCCCCCTTCCTT
>JASAND010019541.1:0-10346 GCA_030248195.1 Trissonchulus latispiculum | reverse complement strand
GAGCCGTTGATGAGCATTTCTTCTATTTGGGATGTTTAGTTTTGAATATTATTATACTTTATAAACACCATAGCTCACCAAAATTGATCAAGATGCTTTTACAATGGTAAATTAAATAATGCATAATGGTAAATTATATCAATATTTTCAAACAAATTTTAGTTTTATGCATATGCAGAAATAAATAAATATGTTTTATATATACATAAATCAAATATCTTTGTATTTGATTTTCCAAACAATCCTTACTTAAAAGTGCTTAAACTAGATAATAAGGTTAAACACGATATATTCCTGGCTGACGCCGCCCAAGTAAACGTCGTTTTGTATTCGACAGATAACCTTCAAATTTCAAATTGTCACGTTTTAAAACAAACGAAGGGTTGTAGCTTGATTGGTGAAACGGTTCATTACATGATACGAAAACAGAATTTGTTTGGTTAATCCTTAACTCGATATAATCTCGAGCTTAAGTTGTAGATTGGATAATCTCCAACTAATTTTGGTTGGTGCAGCAGATAGATAATCTGTAACTCAGACTTAGAAATAAGCGAAAGCTAAGTTATTCTAGAACTTGAAGATGATCTCTAGCTTTCTAAGCTAGTGATAGTCTTGATGTTGGTGCAAACCGGCGTATATCTGGCCAATTTTCACTCCATTTAATCGCACACCATTTTTTAGTCTTTAAAAATATAGGGCCTTTGAATTAACACTAAGCTTGTGTCTAGCTGATTAGTAAAGCATCCATTGTCCTAAAACCAAAATTTGTACACAGGTAGATTCAGAACCCAACCTCTAAAAAGCTAAATTTTTGTGTCTGAGATTTTTGTGTCATCAGCTCGCTGAGTTAAATATTAATATTAATTAAATATTAATCATTACCTAAGATTTAACTACACATCTGTCGTAAAATTTGACAACAGATACGAAAATTGCGTGATATATACGTATGTGTAGTATGGCTCGGTTTTAACACCGTGATTCTGTTTTTCAACATTTTCACAGAACAAACTTCCAATCTAACAGCTGTTTTATTTATAAAAACTGTGTGACAATACTGAAAGTGAACCAATTTTGCAAAAATATCTCTTAAGCTATTAAAGAATTCTACTATATACTAGTGTGTGTGTGGTGATTGATGCAGCTATTAAAAGCGTGGCTGTACCAGCGTACAGTATGTATGGTGGAAAAATATTGCCTCCTGTAATGATGAAATCCGATCAGCAATTAATTTTTAATATATATTAATTAATTAATTAATTGTTCATCTGTTGCTCGAATAATTTTTTCCAGTGAAGTCTGCGGTATAAACTATTTTTTCTGATTTCATCTCATTTTATCTTCCACTTTGCTAAGCAAGCTTGTTAAAACAGTTACACCATAAGATACGTAAGGTCATATTTAAACAGGCGGTCTTACATAGGCACATATATATTTATTATAGGTGCAACCTTACCAAGTATGTACGTTATACGTATCCAATTTCTAGGCTTCTGTATCGGATGCTTAATTAACAGACTCCGCTAATTAAGACAAAAACTACTTTTCGATTCCAAAATGATAAAATCTGAGTACTACTGTTATATCTTTTCTTCAAAGTTAAAAGTTTGGTGAAAACCGTTAATTAAGGTTTTTGATCTCCTCCTCGAAGTTTCCACAAGCTAAAATGTTTGGTCTAATGGAAGCATTGGTTGACTGGTTAACATTAATTGTCATTCAATTCTTTTAATTTCGACATTTATATATTTATGCTGTGGTTTCCCTTAATTTAAGTTAGTTTAAAAAATATAAAAGGAAAAATTATATATATATATATATATATATATATATATATAATAACGAAAATGTAGTTCAAACTACACTACGTATAATTAAAAATCAACACAGGCTAATACCGAATCCACTGTGAATTCTTTAAAATACACGCATCACGAAATACTTTAGAATTGAATCATACGCAGATCATTGTCTAACAAAACATTCTCTATTTTCAAAAATTCCACTGTTTCGTAACTCTCTCTAGTACTGGTTGGTTACGTACACATTTAGGTTAGATATATCCCATTTTCTTCATTTAGATAGGATACAAGCATATAACGATAAAGTCTAAGATAAGTCCATGGTTTGGTTTTTTGGTGTTTAGGGAAAGGCTGCCAAGTAGGTAAGATAAGGTATGTACCAAATATCTAACGTATACCTATCTACCGTTAAACAAGACGATCATCTAAGACTTGGATAAACCAGACCCAGCACGTTGTAGATAAGTACAACTTAACCTTTATATACGTATATATAATGAATAAACTGATATTTACATGCAGACAGACAGATATACATCTACGGATTTTAAGATTAAAAAAGAGTAATCCACTTTTCACAAGTACCCCCCTACCCAGACCTCAACGGCCCCTTCTAATAAGTAGAATCCTTCGGGGCAAAAAAGTGCATACGTATGTAAGGTGTAGAGAGAGGGTTAGGGTTAGGCTGTACATACACATCAGTTTTAGGGGTCTTGCACACAAATTGAGGCAATATAGTCTAAATGTTTTTCCAATTAGAAGGTCTGAAGTGCGGCCCCCCCACTTTCAGAGAAGCACAGGGGGAGATGAACCCTAGAAGCTCCTGTTAACTACAAAGTCTCACAATCTTTTTTCCTACCCTAACCTATACCCTACCTACCTACATCTTGCCAGAGACTCTTTTCAATGTCTTCGTCTTAGCTTTCTCTGTCTCTCTCTCTCCAAATCAAAAGAACAAGTCGTTAAAGGTCAACGATTTCTGTAGCTGCAGCATCAGCAGCAGCAATCTGTAGTAGTAGCTGTAGTAGTAGCAGTAGTAAGCATGTATATAGCAGTAGTCCCCAGTGCAACCAGAAAATAATTTCGGCAGGACAGAATATACATATATATATATATATATATATATATATATATATATATATATATATATATATATATATATATATATATATATATATATATATATATATATATATATATATATATATATATATATATATATATATATATACGTATGCCAAAACATTTGCCGTGGGGGGTCTGAATGCGGAGCCCACGCCCCAGGAGAAGCGGAGATAGTTTCTAATTTATGACTTTTGGGAAATTTTTGTAGGGTATTCTCAACAGGTTCAACCACACCAATAGAATATCTGCTATATATGTCGTGTCGAAAACACAAATTTGACGTAATTGCATATTTCGTCAACGAAAACGCAAATTTGCGTTTACGTTAACGAAAACACAAATGGTCCTCTCCCTTAAGGCTGGCTGGACTGTCAACAGTGTAAACTATGTGTAAACATGCATATGCAGAAGAGTTTACACATTGAGTTACGTGTGTATGTAGGATATGTTGGATATGATTGGGCCAAGAAATCACATAATTTGATGCTCCGCCCTAGTGAAGCAATTTTACTCGACTTTTCTTGAAACTACTTCTACAGAAAAGTTAAAGGAAAACTGCATTGCATACTAGATTACATCACTTTATGTATATAATCACTTTATGCAACATGATTTTAAAAATAATATTAACGGGATAATATCAAGGAAGTCCCCCTAAGAAAAATTTTGCAACTTCAACAGCTTATTGCCGGCGGTTGGCGCAATATTAGATCATAATAATCATATCGTTGGAAAGATCATGGCTTGCTGATTCCGTTGCTATAAACAATTTTGCTCTAACTTGTTGCTGTAAATTCGCATTTAGAAAAGTGTAGCTAAAATCGACCAAAACAGCTAAATTTTTAATGCTTAACCTTTAATTTAATGTCTAATTTAAACTAATGTAATTTATGTAATGCAGTTTCCCTTTAACTTTTCTGTAGAAGTAGTTTCAAGAAAAGTCGAGTAAAATTGCTTCACTAGGGCGGAGCATCAAATTATGTGATTTCTTGGCCCAATCATATCCAACATATCCTACATACACACGTAACTCAATGTGTAAACTCTTCTGCATATGCATGTTTACACATAGTTTACACTGTTGACAGTCCAGCCAGCCTTAAGGGAGAGGACCATTTGTGTTTTCGTTAACGTAAACGCAAATTTGCGTTTTCGTTGACGAAATTTGCAATTACGTCAAATTTGTGTTTTCGACACGACATATATACTCACATTTGAGAACCAAACACGTACGTACGTATGTATGTGATACAAAATGTTAACTAATTTTGTGCGAACAGGACACTTGCGAAAAAAACCGAATTTTGCGAAATCGAAAACTTAGCGGGTCTTTCCCATTATCCCCCCCCATAGCTTCGTAGAAGTACTGAAGATGCACACTTTGACCGATTGAGTTGAAATTTGGTAGGGATAGGTTTTCGGACCTGCTGATTTCAAAAATGCAAAAATTTTAAAAATTTAAAAAAATTTTAAAAATTTTAAAATTTTAGTTTGGTAAGGGGGGACCAAGGGGAACCGAAAAATTTTTTGAAAAAATTTTTGCTGAAAAGATGTATATAGGGGTTTTCGGGGTCGTAGAACACGAATCTGAAGTCAGTTTTTCGATTCAGCTTTTCGTTAGCTCAGGATAAGCTTACATCGTAAGCTTAAAACTTTAGCTTATATTAAGCTAACGAAAAGCTGAATCGAAAAACTGACTTCAGATTCGTGTTCTACGACCCCGAAAACCCCTATATACATCTTTTCAGCAAAAATTTTTTCAAAAAATTTTTCGGTTTTTGGTCCCCCCTTACCAAACTAAAATTTTAAAATTTTTAAAATTTTTTTAAATTTTTAAAATTTTTGCATTTTTGAAATCAGCAGGTCCGAAAACCTATCCCTACCAAATTTCAACTCAATCGGTCAAAGTGTGCATCTTCAGTACTTCTACGAAGCTATGGGGGGGGATAATGGGAAAGACCCAACTTAGCTACAATATATATATATATATATATATATATATATATATATACTTTAAACTCAGCGTGGTCAAAATCATGCCCTTTCCAATATATATCTCGTTTGGACAAGTTTTGCGGATTTTTCGGGACCTCGGGGGTGATATTTCATTTGTCGTTGAACACAACAGAGGCAATCTTCGTAAAGAGACAGCAAAGGTAATATATATATATATACCTCTATAGCATTTCATTTCTTTCTACATTATCCCTGAATAATTTATATCAACTGCCACCAGTACAAAGACAAATACGTACGTTCTATATACGTATGTAACCGACAACCCTCTCCAGACTTTAGGACATAATTTCTTTTTCCGGAGACAAGATAAAACAGATGTCTGCGATTTCTACATAGGTTCCAAGTAGGTACAAAACAGGGTTCCGGCATCAGATCCGGTGCCATATCCAGTTCAAATATCTGGGGCACCAGACTAACTCCTATTACAAACAGGCACCTTAATTTCAGGTGCCCACCCAGCACCTGAAAGCACTAGTCTATCTCATCAAAAAGTAATGCGACCCAGTTTTGAACCGTTTCGAACCCCGCCACAGTGTCTCATCAGACGGCATAAGGCCGCCGTTACGGTTTTTGTTCTTGTTATGGTTCATAATACACAAATATTGCAATAACTAACTTATTGCCTTCAATACTTTTTATTTGAGTGTATGTGCGTGACTTCAGGGAAAAGAAGTCCAAATTCATCATTTTTAAGAGTGTAAATGTGCGCATTAACAGCTGCCCTTTTTAAGGCCCCTTTTCACCAGATTTAAGCCTTTTTAAAACATTCAATTAGGTAAGTAAAATTAATGACTCAAGGTAATTGCACCAACACTAACTAACTTTAAACTTCAAACAAAGTTTACGTTAAGTTTCGAAGACAAAGTATTTTGGGCTTGGTTGCTAGTCGGTTTGGCTGAAGATTTTCTCTAATTAGCTATATCAACCATGAGTGACAACATTTACGACGTGGAGTCAATATTGAGAGATGTAAGAATGCTTATACATCAAAACAGTTTGCGTTTTCACTAGTTTAAAATATTTTCCTTACAACAAATGAAACAACCTTATTAATTATGAAATACCTTAAATATTTTTTAAAATTATTTATACTTCATTGATTTTAGAAAGTCGAAAATGGCCAGAAATATGTTCTCGTGAAATGGCGGAACTATCCTGAGTCAGCAGCCACATGGGAGCAAATGCAGAGCCTGGAAAATGCCATACCTGTGATGGCAACGTATTTCAGAAACAAACCTAGGCCTCGTGTGCAAATATCTAAGAGGGTATTTAAAATAACTAATATCCAGCAGTTAAAATATATAATGCATTTTATAACTTGAATTCAAATTTAAATACTAAACTATTATTTTAAATTTCAACTAAGTAATTTTTAACTACAGAGTAAATCAACATTACTATAAATTCAACAAATTGTAATATAAGAAATGACTGAACATTCATTTCAGAGAATCTTCAATGGTAGGATTCAATATTTGGTCAAGATCGCCGAGAATGCAACCAGGTGGGCTTATATTGAGGATATGGAGCAATATCTGGAGCAGCTACATGAGTTTATCCAGAAAACGAAGAAAGCTCATATGGATGAAACTATCAGTGCAGTAGCACAAGGCACAGAAGAAGTAAGATTTGCCATTTCTCATCCAAATGTCAAAATTAAATATAAAACAAATGCAAATTTATTAAACATTAAACGATAAATTCAACTAAGATATAGTATTCATTTTATTTCTGCGTTGTAGATGCCTTCACATAGCTGTATGATTTGCTATAACAGCACAGATTTGAATTTCCTATCTCTCTGCCATCATCTTATATGCAAAACGTGTATCCAGACGTTGTATGAAAAGAACACTAGTCCGAACTGTCCTATGTGCCGAAAGCCGATATATTTCTTCTATATGAACGTGGAATTTGAAGATGAAGCCCCTGTATTGGAATCCATGAACAGGGCAATGATGATTCAAATCAATCGACGCTATAACGAAACTGATGGCTACTATGAATATGATGCCATAATAATCAATCCGGTTTAAACTCTGAAAAATATGCATTAGTGAGCCCTAGAACTGTAGCAATCTTTATTATGATGCATTTGTGAGCGCTAAAACTGTAGCATTCTTTACTATGATGCATTTGTGAGCCCTAGAACTGTAGCATTCTTTATCTGATCTTATAGTATGTAGTAATGAAACGAAATGAAGTTATGAAGGTTCGTAATTTATTTGATAACAAGAAAAACCTAGTGAGCAGATATAAAATGGATATTCCGACCTAAACCCTACCACCACCCAATCAACAGATATTATATTAGTAGTAGAAAAATAAGGGTTATGGCCCAGTTCCTACCACCACCCAATCAACAGATATTATTTTAGTAGTAGAAAAATAAGGATTCTGACCCAAGTCCTACCAACACCCAATCAACAGATGTTATATTAGTAGTAGAAAAATAGTGGTTATGGCCCAGTCCTACCGCCACCTAATCAACAGATATTATTTTAGTAGTAGAAAAATAAGGATTCTGACCCAAGTCCTACCAACACCCAATCAACAGATGTTATATTAGTAGTAGAAAAATAGTGGTTATGGCCCAGTCCTACCACCACCCAATCAACAGATATTATTTTAGTAGTAGAAAAATAAGATTCTGGAGCAAGCCCTACCAACACATTAGTAGTAATGGTAGATGTTCTGGCCAAATCTAGTGATGTTGTGGTTGATTTCATAATTGATACCCACATCCACCTTGTAAAGAACAATTCATTCAAACATAACACACAATACATTTGAGATAAATGTTTTCTACCGTTTCGACCCTGCCAGAAGGTCTCAGTCAGACGGCTAGGCTACCGTTACGGTTTTTTTGTTTGCTTTTATTGAATACATGATTATATACAATTACACATGCAGTTATCATTATATTTTATAATGTCCATAAGCATAACTGGTAATACCATCATCTAACAAATACCTTTTGTCATCAAACGGGGACAGTCCCTTCTTATTAACATGTACACTGTACAATTTATGCCTATCATTTCTAATAAAGTCCATACTACAATACATAGTAGACCCATCAAAAATAGCTGAAACATAATGTTTGAAATGAACCCCCTTTTTTACTACAGACTTTTTAATACCTTTAAGTCGCTTTTTCACAATCCCAACACAAACAATAGCATATGCCTAATCACGTATTCCACAGAATGCTTCAACAGACTACCCATAGTTTCATCCTTCATTTTACCCAACACCTTTTTGTTTTTTGTTGAGTGCAAAGGATGATCCTTTGGGTAATCACTAGTATCAAATAAATCAATATCTTGTAACATATCATTGTATACATTATCAGTAGTTATATGATAGCATAAACTGTCCGTATCTGTAAATAATAACTGTACATTTTTACCATATTTAGGTATAATATAATTATAATGAAAGTCATTCATTAAATTTTTAGATAACTACAATACACTAAATCCCACATATATAGGGTTTACAAAGTTCTACAGTTACTCTTTTCATAGATTATTGTTAAACTAAATCATTAGAGAATATAGTTGAGCGATTATATCTAGGATTAGATACAAGCTTATCATGTTTTCTAGAGTTAGTAACAAGCTTAATATATTGATAAGCTCGCACGTTTTCCATTAGTCTTTCCAAAAACTGCATTATTTAACAGTTTATACATATCCTTCTCAAACTCGCTTTTAGCAAGCTTTCTCTCTTCTCGGTGTTGAACAGGATGTAAGGTCTCATCCAAGGGTTCTGGAGGTGAATCCTAAGGACTGATGTACTCCAGTAAGGGTTAATCCAGAGAGAGATATTGTTTTAGATTGAAATAGTGAATAATGTAATTCTTCTTGGGTAGAAGATTGGGAACCAGCTTTTCCACCCTTTCCTGATGATATTCCCAACTCCTTCTTCAGCGCAGTTTGAAGCATAGGGAGAGAGCATATCATCAGTAATAGTCAGTCTTTCAGGAGCCAAAGGGTATGAGTTGTGGGAGTCATGTAAATGTTGGGGATATTCAAATCAACTTCCAATACGTAGCCAATTCCCTGATCTATTTCCTGCTCTAACCAGTTGAGTCCATCAAATGATTCCATCCATTCAAAGTCTTTGACGGGTAATGGCTGTGACATAGCCCAACCATATAAATTATTGGCATCCAAATAAAGTTCCCAAGTGTTTGATTTTGATGAATCATAGTCTGGACACATGGGGTTATTGGCTTTTGCGTACCGATGGGAGATCATTGAAATCCCACCACGTATCCCAGCCTCAAAATACGTGTACATCTCCGGATCCTGCAGCAACTCCAGTTCAATCTCGGTCATTTTGAGACAAGCGTCCCAACCAAAGGAAGGAAGGGTATAATAATGAGCAGGATCCAGTCCATAGTACTGAAGTCCAAAGAAGCGAAAGTTTTCGAAAATGTCCGCCAAAAGTAGAACATCCGTGAGTAAGTACAAATCGTGATATTGACCAAGTGATTGAATGTTGAATTGTTCCCAAACCTTCAAAGCGTGTTCATAGTCTGCATTGCTAATGTTGCTGTCGTTTAGTTGACTGTAAAAGTATTCTTTAGCAGGAAGAGACATCTCTTCAAATCTCTCCCAAGAGTCCATATACTCATATGGATAGACTCCCTTACGTAGGAGTAAATCCAAATTATTTCCAGTGAAATGATTTGTCATGCATGTGAATTTATCCTTTCCATCTTTAACTAGGTTTGATGTGAGTGATTCCAATGAGCTAGTCATCAGCTGACAAGTATCTATAAATTTGATTTTCCATCCAATCTCCTCTTTAGTCTTCTTTTGAATTTAGTGTAAATGATAGGTAGTCTTCCATACCCTTTGGGATGCAGTCCAGTTCCAGTTGATAGTCATTAGCGATAGTTCCAATCTTTTGCATGATCAAGTGTCCATCGTATCTGCGAAGGTTGTGAATTCCCACGACAATGTCTCGGTTGAGTCTGAGTGCTAGATTGCACTCAAGATGAGCTGAACCCCGGAACCTGCCGCATAGATGGCAGTGGTCGCGGGCAGCCTCTTCACTGCAGCTCCTTCTTCTTTACATAGATAGCAAATCTTAGTGTTATTGTGTTGTTATTCTTCTTCTGACGTTAGATTCATAGGCTCCACAATAGATAATTTCTTCTGATAATCTTCGCATTTTCCTATGAGCTCCTTCAAAAACATCTCCAAGCAGTCCTGTCCCCTGTATATGTTGGGAGATCCAACCTTCCTTTCTTGACCACAACAATCAAAAATGTCCAATAAGCCGTAGCCACAGGCAGTATGTTGTTGATACGGTGCGGTGAACGATTTGCTACCAGTTTGCTGGCAACCTTCAATCTTCTCTCCAGTATGCATTCGAAGTCAGCATATA